>VYZT01031283.1:11861-102477 GCA_013400735.1 Pomatostomus ruficeps
CGGTGTGCATCTTTCAGGACAGTGTGTGGAGACGGGCAAGGCTGCTCATGAGTGATATCTAGCGGTGATGGCGGGACAGGACAAGGTAGGGGGCATGGAGCTGAGTGGTGGTAGGAGGTACGGACAGTGCTGTGTGCATAGGGTTGAATGTTACGTGCTTTGTCAGTCAGTGCCATGCCTGGTGCCCGCGCTGTGGTGTGGGCAATGCACATGGTGCAGTGACAGGAGAGGGCTACAGCAGCTGCGCAGACGTGAGGCATGCTGGCCCAGGTAACACTGCCCACCCACTCAAGACCCAGGCTATTTTCTTGAGGGAGAAAGGATAGTCTCTTTGCCGGGGTGCCCCTGGTCGGGACCCAGGTGCCGTGGAGGGAGAGCAGTGGAGAATGGAGGGGGAGGAGAGGATGGTGGACAGAAAAGGGATCAGTGCGGGGTGGGGGAAACAATACTGGGTGGCCAGAGAAGTGCGGGATCGGGGGGAACTGAGTAATATGGGGCAGTGGGAACTGGGAACAGGCTGCCCCGGAGCTGCCGGATTTGCGAACAGCCGGAGGGCGGGATGGGAGGCGGGCAAGGGAGTGGGGGGTGGGAAGGGACACACACTTACGTCTCCTCCTGCATTTTTTTTTTTCTTTCTCTCCTTCTTTCCTGAGCTGGTGACGCGCCGCTGCTATTAATCATTCACCAGCCGGGGAGCAGCAATTGCCGCCGCTTGGAGCGAGCGGCGCCGGCAGCCGCCTCTCTCCCAATGCCCGCGTCCCGCAGCCGCCGCGCCGGGATCCCTGACGGGATGATGCCCAGCCCGGCCGGCGACGGACGTCTGCTGCTCTGAGCCGGGGGGAGGATCCGGGCAGAGGATGCTCCCCAATGGCACCTGTCCCAGGCTTCCGGGCGGTGCAGGCAGCGACAGCGGCGACAGCAACAGCGGCGGCAGCGACAGTGGTGGCGGCGGAGTCGGTGGCGCCTCGGAGGAGGCAGCGGTGGAGGGCATGGACTCGGGCGGCAGGAACTCCTCTGGCGCTCCGAACAGCACCCTGAGTGAGTCTCAGGGCAGCGCTATCCTCATCTCATTCATCTATTCCGTGGTGTGCCTGGTGGGGCTGTGCGGCAACTCCATGGTCATCTATGTGATCCTACGTTATGCCAAGATGAAGACAGCCACCAACATCTACATCCTCAACTTGGCCATCGCGGATGAGCTGCTGATGCTTAGCGTCCCCTTTCTGGTTACCTCCACCCTGTTGCACCATTGGCCCTTTGGATCTCTGCTCTGCCGCCTGGTGCTCAGTGTGGATGCCATCAACATGTTCACCAGCATCTACTGCCTGACTGTGCTCAGTGTGGACCGTTACATCGCTGTGGTGCACCCCATCAAGGCGGCCAGGTACCGCCGGCCCACTGTGGCTAAGATGGTCAATCTGGGTGTCTGGGTGCTTTCCATCCTCATCATCCTGCCCATCATCATCTTCTCCAACACAGCAGCCAACAGTGATGGAACAGTGGCTTGCAATATGCTCATGCCAGAGCCCACCCAGAGATGGCTGGTGGTCTTTGTGGTCTACACCTTTCTGATGGGCTTCTTGCTGCCTGTGGTGGCCATCTGCCTCTGCTACATCCTCATCATTACTAAGATGCGCATGGTGGCCCTGAAGGCTGGCTGGCAGCAACGCAAACGCTCAGAGCGCAAGATCACCCTCATGGTCATGATGGTGGTGATGGTCTTTGTCATCTGCTGGATGCCCTTCTACATTGTGCAGCTGGTCAATGTCTTTGTAGAGCAGGATGATGCCACCATCAGCCAGCTCTCTGTCATCTTGGGCTATGCCAACAGCTGTGCCAACCCTATCCTCTATGGTTTTCTCTCGGACAATTTCAAGCGGTCCTTCCAGCGACTGCTCTGCCTCAGCTGGATGGACAATGCTGCGGAGGAACCCATCGACTACTATGCCACTGCCCTCAAGAGCAGGGCATACAGCGTGGAGGACTTTCCCCCAGACAACTTGGAGTCAGGGAGCATGTACAGGAATGGCACTTGCACCTCCAGGATTACCACCCTCTGAGGAAGCATTCCTGTCCCCCAGCTCCCTCACTGCCCCCCCCCAGCTGGAGGGTGAGCAAAGCCAGGGCTGTGGCATGGGGAGGCTGGGAGGGAGGGGACTTTGGTCCTGCCCACCGCCAGCAGCGTTTGGCACAAGAAAGAGTGAAGAAAACCCGATATCCTTGATTTGCTGCCCCCCTGCACCCTGGCTTCTCTCCTTGAGAGCGGGTGCATTCTCTGATGCTTTGACATCCACTTAGTGAATTGTGGTTCTCATGGGTTAGCTTAGGGTCTGGTAACCTGGCTCTGCCACTCCTCTCTGTGTCTGACAAGTGGCTGTAAATGTCCTGCAGTGACTCCCTCCACCTTTTGTACAGTTTTCCCTTCCCCTTGGCTGGTGGGACGCGCCAGGCCACTGAGTCGAGCCTGCCTCAGTCAAACCCCAGCATTCAGGCTCAGACTCCCCCCAAATAAAAATGACCCTGCTTGACATCTGTCAGTACACTCCTCCCCTTCAGAGATTAGAAATGCTGGAAAAATTCCTTCCCAACACACACCTCGGCCTTCTCCCACTTATTCAGGAAGGAATGAGTAGCCTCTCTCTGCACCTACCCTTCCCTCCCCCTGGAATAAAAAAGAAAGTGGGGAGCAAAAAGTCTCTGAGAAAAGAACCAGGAGACTCATAAAGATGTTTTTTGCTTTACAGACAGCTTCCAACTCACTGGGGCTTTGACTCTCCATACTACTTGGCAGAAGGAGAGCAGAAAAAGTCTTAGGAAAAAAATCTGATTATTGCAGTGCTTCGGAGCTGCACAGCAGGTTGTTGATAATGGAAGATAAGCAGTCCTGTGACACACAGGGAGCAGAGAGCTGGGACTCATTGAGATGGGAGCTGAGGGGACCGCTGAGCTGGGAAATGTTTGAATCCGTCCACACATACAATAAAGTGTGCTGATAATAAAGGGAGCGCTAGACTTGAATCTGCTGTCTTGAGCCTGCTCCATCAGCTGAGAAACAGCTATGAAGGGAGCTGAGACAGTTTTTGAATGACCTGGGTGATGGCAAAGTCACTCTAGTCTACATAGAAAAAGAGGGAATCATTTAAAAATCTCCATCAGTCTCTGAAAGAAATACTCGATAGAAAAAGTAGCTGTTTGGTAATAACTATTACCCTAGCTCCAGTTTCATCTGTTGCACTAGAAAAAAAAACAAGACAAAACAAAATGGGTTTCATATGTTGCCAATGTAATATACTGACCCAGAGCTTCTTAATGTTTCATTTCTGAGAATTCTTGTTTTTAATGTGTGCCAGATGTCTTCTTATTTGATTTTTTATTTTATTCTAGTCACTGTGTTGTGAATGTGTTTTTCTGAAGCAATTTATACTGTGTACTTATGTCTGTGGTGGCTACTTGCAAGGTTGCATTTAAAATGGGTAATGCTCAAGAAGGCTTCTTTCCAGACAAAAACATTGTCATTTTTTCTAACTCTTTCATTTATATTGTCACCCCCACAGAAATTCTCTCTTGAATTTTCTCTCTTTTCCTCTTACAACAAAACAATTTTCATATGGACAGATGAAGCTTTCTTTGATAAAAGACAGCTGATTAAACGAAATCTATCCCTACTCCCTCTAATCCCAGACGGAAGAATCGGTACGGGCTGTATTGAAATAAGCAGCTATGTTTTTTGCTTCCTACCACCTATACTAACAGTGTCACAGAGTGGCAAGTGTCCCAGTAGCTGTGACAAATCACTTCTCTAGCACAATACTATGGTTGTATTAATTATAACTACTGGCAATTTGAAGCAAGAGACTGGGAAAAATCTCTAGTAGCAGCATACCCGTAGCATTGTACTTGTAGCTGCAGTGCTTAAGTACAGTGTTAACTGTGAGATTGACAGTTAAGGCATCTAGTATTTGTGGTGGTGGACTTACTACAGGTTTTTGTTAAATTATACTCTTTAACTTTTCTCAGCAGCAAAAAGCAGGAAACTACTTTGTACATTTCTCTCACCAAAATGTAGGTACTGTTAAATGAATGTATAAATTTAGTATTTCAAAGTTGTCTGATTCAAAGTCCACCAAAATGAGAGAAAAAAAATCTTAATTCACTTCAATAGACTGTGAGTCAGCTCTTTATAGTTTAAAAATTGCTAATGTGGAAACTGTTACATCCTTATTAAAATATTTCATTAAAAGCTTTAACAATTGTACAGTTTCTTTTCTTTTACTTCCTAGTGGACATAACTTAAAGAAAACTTGCAAATATTAAATTTGGTAATGTTTTACATATACATATGGGGAAATATGTATGAAATATCTTTATGAACTTGATTAACTTTTCACAGAAATCAAATATCTGTCAAAACAGTAAAATGCCCCATGATATCCATGATGCTATTTCCAGGGCTTCACTTGAATTCTCACTCACAAAATCTTCAAAATGGCATAAATGTCATAATGTTATGTGGTCTTCTTCACCCAGGCATATTCTTATGTATGGTCAGATTAAGTAGATTACTTTTCACTGTTGAATTTGTTTAACATCAGACACAATGAAGCAAAAGTGAAAAAGCATAAAGATTCATACTGCATACTCAGTGTTGGTGAAAAGTTGAACTGTGTTTTGTTCTTTAATTTCCTTTTTCTCTTTGCCTTTGTAAAGGTTGTGGTGGAAGCCTGCACACGTACCAGCATATGCACTTTAGTTTCAGTTCTGCCAGGCACATCGCAGAGGTTAGGTTGGGGCCTCAGTAGATGGCAGGCTTGCCTTCAGATGGATGTGCTGATTCACTCCCAGCCAGCACCGCCCCTGTGATTACTGGCTGAAACATTGTGTGGTTTCAGCTGGAAACAAAATCTGTTTATCCCAAACTAACACTTCTTCCTGCTGTTTTTCACTCTGGTAGAGGTGATCAACAGCAGTAAATTATACAATCCAGCTAGAAAGAAAGTTAGTCAGTTCATTCTGACTAATAGTAGAACATAACTACCAGGAAGAAAAAAGTTGTCCTCATGAAATAATGTGTACCAGAAAATAAACAGAACACTTTTTAATGCTTTCCAAATGGCAAATAAGAGTATTAAGATTTCATATAGAAATTATTTTAACTAATGCTTAATTCACTAAAAAAAAAAAAAAAAAAGAGTGCAGTGATGTATTTCTTGGTGACATTTTGCTTTTTTATACAACTGCAAGCGGGTGAATTGTAATTTGTAACCAGTATTTTTTTTTTCTTTTCTTTTGCTTTTTCCCCATGAGTTTTGGTTTCTATTTTAAAAATACTGCATTCACTCTGTCATGGAAATTGGCCTTGTGGCCACTGAAACCCAGGCAACTTTTGCTCTTTGTTTAGCCTGAGACCTACACCCAGCAGTGGGATAGTGCCAAACAGTATCCAGTCAATGGACTCAGCTATTTCCTGTGGCAGGTACAACACAGAACAGTCTTCCCATGGAGCACACATCAGGCGTGCAGCACACTCCAGCTGCAGCCTTTTCCCACTCAAAGAAGGGTGCACAGGAAATAACTTTCCTTTCTCACCAGGCTTCCCTGTGCAGTAGCAAAGACAACACCTCTGATAATCCTGAGGCTGACTGCTACCTGCAGTTAGTGGACTTGAACAAGACTGGTCACAGAGGCACTTTATGTCTGGGCAGTGGATGCAAAAGGTGAGGGCTGCATACAAATATTCTGCTTCTTCAGATAGTCCCTACAGCAGACAACATTACACAGAGTATGGTTTCTTTGCATTAGACACTTAAAGAACCCATTTGATTTCTTCACAGAGAATAAGAATCAGGTTTCTGAATGTGATGTAAGAATTCCTGAAATGCCAGGTTCCCAGTGAATCAGAATTTTTAAAAAAGGCTTTCTGGTTGTTTCTGGAAATCTAAAAATCTGCATTTCTAATGTATGTGGCATACTCTATTAATACTGTGACTATTCACTGTCCTTTAACCTGCTTCCAAAATCAGAATCCTAATTCTAAATATTAAACTAAGTTTTACGTAAATAAAATAACCCAGTGATGTCACACATTCATGTTATATAAGGTTTCACTTTACTCTGCCATATTTCTAGAACAGTGACAATTTAATGTCTTACAATCTTGATTTAAAAAAATCCAAGAAAAATAATTTCAAAAAATCAGAAGAAATTAGCCAAGAAAGAAACATCAATCCAATGTTCTAAACTCTGTGATTTCATTTCCTAGGAACCTTACCTAACACCAGGGCTCTATAGACAAGAGCGTGAATTATGAGTCTCTAGAGAAGAATAAAATATTTCTACTGAATTGTGTATTCAGCACTTCTATTTTCTTCAACATAGCCTTATTTCGTTGATAACTTCAGGCTAAGCCATGGGAAGAAAGGATGGTTTACTAATTAGAATTCTCTTTAAGAAAAATGCTTTTACTTATTACATTTTGTGGAGAGAAATGGCCAAGAAAAATAGGTGAACCTGAGAGTATTTCAAAGTATATCATTAGACAGCTACAATCCAAGCACAATTTTGACAAGAAAGATGCTTTTCAATAAAAGCTAACTATGCCCACTCCCTTCCAACTTTGTTTCTCCAAAAGCCTAAAATCTGGGTTTGGCAGAGTAGTAAGCAGCTATGAAGCAGAGATAGCAAGGTGCTTTATCCTGCCTGAGATATATAGGTTTTTGTGTCCAGTCTGGATGGAATACATGTGTCATTATATGACTATCATGTCTATGATAGGTGGAGTCACCTTAAAAACAGTATAAATGTACAGAAAATTCCTTCTACTCTCCATTTCCTTCCCCCCCCAAAAGTCTTTTCTATACAGGTTCTTCCACTGTGTAATATGCCTAAGGGTTGCTCTGTGGGTTCTTGAGCTTCCTAACTAGAAAGGCTCAGATAAAAGTGCCCAAATCCACAGCATAGGGAGATTGTAGGATGGATAACGATTACCAGGTTTCTGACTTGGGATCTGGATTGTATTGTATTTATGACTTGGAACTGGGCTGTATTGTCTCCATTTACCTCGTTGGTGACGGTGCTGTTGTCAGTGCACGTGTGGGCCCTACCAACCCAGGGGAAGCTTCTGAAGGGTGCTGTACTGTGATCCCTTATCTGGGGCTACCTAAAACCAGAGGCCAGACAAAATTAAGAGAGTAAAAAGCAGTTATATCTATTGATGGGCCTTCAGGTACATTTAGGGCAGTCAAAGCCCCCCCAGGGGCTACACCCTAAAATGGACAATGGGTCATGGGTTTTTCATACATTTATAAGTTTGGTCTATTTGCATATCAGGGGTTAATCTTCCAATTACAGCTTCAGGTAATGAAGTAATTTACTCCAAGTTTGCTCTCCCCCTGCCACTTTGTTGTTTACATCTGTTGGGGCCTGAAAGAGTAAGGTGTCCTTGAGTCCAGGCCTAGAGAGGATTTGTTTTGTCTGACCAGGATGGGGGAACAGTAGTTAACAGGTTATATGGAGTTTTAGCGTTACACACTAAGGCAGTACAGGATATGAAAAATATAAAAGCTAGAATCCTAAGGCATCAACTCCACTGCACTTCATGAGGCTGAGCAACGCTGGGCAATGCCAGTGCTGGTGCCACAGGCTGAGTACGGCCACAAGCTCAACTGATGCACATAGCACTTGCTCGTTCTCACGTTCAGCAAAGCCCGAGTGATTGCTGGTCAACTGGAGTGGTCCAAAACATGGCAAAGCTGGATATTTGGGGGAGAATGGATATGAAAGAAGGCAAAACTGGTGGGTGTTTTATACTGAGCAGCCTGAGAGAGAAGGACTCTGACATGGAGAAAAATCCAGTATGTGATGGCTAGGAGAGGCCATTTTGTTAAGAACAGAGGAAAATAAGTAGAGTCCAGTACAGGCATTGTAAAGCAGATCTTGGCTCTTTCACATAATTAACTTTTATTGTTTAGAGTACAGCAAATACATAAACTCCCAACTCAGCAAAAAATATGAAGTTCTGCTTTTTATGTCAGCTGCTATTTTCACAGCTGGCTGTTATTTTTGAAGGTTAGAAAGTATCTAGGCATTTTTTCCTAAAAACCAAATGATAATTTAGGTACTTTATGAAATTACTAGGGAACTAGTAATTTCATAAAGTGGAACTTGGGAAAAAATGGCAGAAACAGATAGATAATATATTTTTCTGAATGTTAATTTATTTTGGATTTTTCAGATGCTTTGAATTTCACAGATTTTTTTTCCTTTTATCATTAAAATAGAGAAAAAGACCTTACAAATTTTTGCTCAGCACAAACCAAGAAGAACTCCATACTGACAAGACAGAAGTGGAATACAGAAGAATTTTCACTGCTCTTTCACTGTCATAAAGTAACATTTACAGAATCTCTTACTTGAAATGAGTCTTCAGTACAATGACTGGGAAAATTCCTTTCCATAAGAGAAAGATATACCCCTAAGAATGAAAAGTAATGTTCACATATTCCTCTCCACAGACATTACAGACTTAGATCACTTATAATCTCACTCAAACTCTCTGTAATTATGCTCTTACGTTACGTTCCAGGGAACAGTGTAAACCATTCTTACCAGTCCAAAACACAAGGCCTGCTGGTTACATTCCAAAAACAAAACCATGCTTTTCTCACAAGTTATAGCCCAATGCTGTTCCTGGCTTAATGACTGAAAATGTTTATTTGTTTGCAAACCACCACATTTTGAGTAACACCTGAAAAAATATGCAGCAAGAGAATGGTTAGAACAGATACATCCTGGTAAAGATGGATGTTTGCCTGTCTTTCTCACCTTTTCCCTCCTCAACTCATGCTCTTCCTGGACCTGCAGTCTTCTTTCTCTTATATTAGCCATAAAATACGTAATAGTAGTTGTTTTCCCAATTTTCTGACTCAGAATGGAAAAGGACTGGCAAGTGGAAGGAGGGGAAGGACATAACAAATGCAGGATCATCACCACCACATCTCTGCCTTCCCTGGCTCCACTGCTGCCTCCACTCCACCTCTAGTACTGTGTTCTCCTCTGGGGCTCCCAACAAAAGAAGGATATGGACATGCTGGAGTCCAGAGGAGGCCACCAAGATGATCAGAGGGTTAGAACACCTCTCCTACAGAGACAGGCTGAGAGAGATGGGGTTGTTCAGGAAAAGGGAAGGTTTCCCGTACTTACAAACAGCCTTCCAGTACCTACATAATGTTGTTGAGGAACATTTTTCTAGGGCATGTGATGACAGGCCAAAGGGGAATGGCATCAAACAAAGAAGGTAAGTATGAGGAAGATATTCTTTGCTGTGATAATGGTGAGACACTGGACCAGTTTGCCCAGCAAAGCTGTGAATGCCCCATCCCTTGAAGTGTTCAAGGCCAGGCTGGATGGGGCTCTGAGCAACCTGGTCTAGTGCAAGGTGTCCCTGCACACAGCAGAGAGGTTGGAACAACATGATCTTTAAGGTCCCTTCCATCCTAAACCATTCTATGATTCTGTGATTCTAGTCAGCAATACAGAAAAGGGAAAAGACTTGCTTTCCAACAGATAACTCCCCTTACACATTCACTTTCAAGCCTTCCAGTCCCAGACTACAAGCCCAGAAGAGAAAGACAAGGCTGCATATTGGGGGAAGAAGAAAAGACATTAATGTTTTGAAGCCCTAGGAACGTGGTTACTGCTGCTGCTGCCCTGCTGTGTTTGCCTTTTGAGTCAGTTATGTATCTTTAGTGAAATATATGAATTGCCACACTACAGCCTTGGTAAGTGTCCACATACTGAAGAAATAGAAAATAGTATTTTTAGAAGGAACTACATTGCATCTACCAGTGATTGACCTCCATGTAATAAATGAGGAAAGATAACTGGGATTTAACACATGAAAACAATTAAGTGATAAGATATTCCTAAGGGAAGCGCAGAATCCATGACAGGTATGTGTTGGTTTCTTATTCACTAAAGACCCAATTTAATCTGGAGTGGAAAGCAAAAATGATCTATCCTTTCTCCTAAACAATCTTCCTTTTGGACTGAATCATTAAAGAAAGAGAAATTAATGCATTTCAAACCTGCTCAGGTTCCAAACAAATCCAAATGCTATTTGTTTTGTATTCTACTGACCACAAAAATAAGGTAAAGAACCCCAAATATACTAAACAAGAATTTCTAACATGTAAAAGCAATAAAAGCTATAATAAAATTATGACCATTTAGCCATGCCTTGAAGAGAGAGAAGGCACCATGAGCTTTCTTTTGCACAGCTGGAGACTTAACTGGGCTGATTTTTCTGATTTAATTTTAAATGTGTATTTTGCAGGAACTTAAATATGATTAGCCTCCATATGCCTTCTTTACAGTCAATGCAGAGAAAGGGCATTTTCAGGATGTAACTCATCAGTCCTGTTTTCAGCATCTAATCTAAAATGAGAATAATAGCAAGCATATATTTCTCTCTATAGGCAGTAAGGGAGTCTAGATGAGTAAAAAATTCTAGATTAACTGTTAAAGATGTCTATACGTGGTAAGATGGATCCCATCCTTACATGCAAAATAGTCTGGTTTCAGATTAGTCAAATTATAAGCCGGGGGAACATAGTAGAACCGTTGTGTAGTCCTTTAGATAAATATCTAATGCTTGATCCTGAATTGCGTGAGAAAAAGAAGTCTCAAATCAAAACATGATTTCACAGGAAGAGAAAAATGGGAATAATGAGACAGGTGAAAGCCTTGCAAGGGCATGAACTTGTATATTTTAATTAGTCTGAGTCACACACTGAGAGATGCCAAAAGAAGTAGTCAGGTGTATAACTCAGCACTTAACTGTGTGCTTGGTAAGACTCCTGAAACAGAAAATGAGAGAGTTTCTAGAACTTAGAAAAACACACCTGGACAGTCCCATTAAGAGTTCAGCTATCTGATATGTGGGAAAGACTAAAACATAGAAAAAATAATTTAGAGAGGCTCTCATTCATTTTAGTTGCTATTTGTTTATACAGCCCCTGATAGACGAAGAGAGCTCCACATCCACTGCCCCATAAAAGAAATTACTTACAGAGACAGCAACGGGAGTGTTATTAAGAAGTAAGGCATTAATGGCTAAGACATCTTCCAAATCTGTGCACATCTGAATGTAGAATTAAGCCTCCTGCCCAAGCTGAAAAATGCTTGCCTTCTGAAATACAAATGTATTTCAGAGATAAAGAGATTAGAAAAGTCTGCAGATTAAGAGTCACCTTGTAATGAGTAGTATTCTCACCTAGCTGGATTTAATTCATGTCATGATACAAGGGAATTTATGGCTACAGACAGTTTAATGGCTCACAAATATCAGTGACCTCTTTACCAAAAGCAGAAGACTGTTTCCCAGATAGCAACTATCACCATTAAAAGGAAAGAGAGGGAAAAAGAAAAAACCTATACTATGTAATTCTTTATCTTTAGCAGATGTTTACACCATATTTATCATCAAGTCTTTGCTTGCAAGAAAAATTGGTAATAATAACACTCATTAATTTTTGAAACAGAGTTCTTCAAACTCAACAGGAAAGTGTCAAAATTAAAGCAATAGTCAGAATGTCAGCTCTCAACAAGAAACAAGCAAACACATTTAAAGAGACATTTCAGAGCTTAAAGTTCTCTTAGGGGAAGAAAATATTTCCGTAGTCTCCCTGCACCCCAAAAGGCTTGGATTAGACCAGTTAGTTGTGTATAACTGCACTCGGAAAAGTTTGAATCAATATTTAATATTACAACTTTAATTGAAAACCAACACCATAATAATAGTAAGTGAGCATCAGCACCCCGAACTGCACAGAAAGCAAGTTCTGCAGCCAGGATGAAAGCTCCTCTACAGCAATTTCCAAGGGAAATCACAGAGGAAGTGTTTACCTCATTTAGAAAAGGGCACAAATGGTGAATCTTTCCTTAATCTCAAGGGACTCCATGGAAAACAATATATCTGACTAAAGAGAATGAGATTTGCATGATGTATTTGGACTCACGTTAACTCCTCTTGCAGTGTGGTGTGTCAGCACCTTGTCTGATTGTAAGGGAGCCACATATTGCATACAGAAAAGCAAGTTTTGTAACAACACACCTTAGGAGAAAAACTGTAACTGAAAAATTTATTCTCTGCTACAATAAAAATTAGTAGTAAGTAACAAACAGGACAGTGATTTACATCATCCTTTATTCTTTTCATCGGCTGAAGTATAAAACTGACTCCCCATTAACCTCTCACTTCCTCAGCAGTTTAACGACTTTCTAAGTATAGAAATGCTCTTTCATTTTTTAAGAATGTCAGTATGAAATTGGGTCGCAGTTTCATCCAAAATTATGACAGTTCACGGCTCCAGAAGTTCCAGCAATTAGATTGAAAACGAGAGCCTCCAAGTACCACTCAGGCAAGGAGTGACTTCTAAATTACAAGATGCAAGTGCTCAAAGTAGTTCACTTTATGCTCGCTCCATGTAAGGCACCCGACGAACAATTTATGAGACGACAAAAATGCACAATTGTTGCAGCTGCAATCGCTCTGTCGGCGAAGCTGATCTATTTATATTTTACTGAAGTCAGCACCAAAATAACTGTTTTTCAGACCGACAAAACCTCCTGACTGTCCAAAGACTTCAATCCACTCAAAAGAACGTCGCTACGCGCTCCTGCGTCTGACAATGTGCGAGCCCTGCCCAGCCAAGTCTCGCGGCGCCTCTCCCTCGGCTCCCCGCGGCAGCAGGGCTGGGGGCAGGAGGGACGTGCGGAGCTGAGCGCTGGCCCGGGTGGGAGCTGCCGCTCAGGGCAGGGCCGAGGGACGCGGCCTCGGCCGGCCGGAGCTAGTCACCGCCCGCTGCTGCGCTGGAGCCTGCCTCAGCCTTGCTGCCGGCCTCCGGCGGCTCCTTGTCCCCACGGCCCTCGGATTTCTTGTTGAAGCAGATTTTGAACACCCCCAGGACGGTCATGACCAGGATGACCAGCACCACCACCGCGACCGTCACCAGGATGAAAACGTAGTTGGAAGAGGAGGAGGAGGAAGGCGGAGCAGCCGTCTTCTCTCCGCCGGCGGCGGCCGTCGCAGCGCCGGGGGGCTCCGCGGAACCGCCAGGTGTCGGGATGGGAGGACGCTCCTCCGCCCTAGCACCCGACGACTCTGTGGGGCTGCCTGCAGCGGTGGGGGCCAGCACCGTGCCCGGGCAGGGAGTCCAGTCCGGGCCGCCTGGGGTGCAAGCACAGACGAAGCCGCCGGCGACATCGCGGCACCCGGCGGCCTCGGCGCACCGCCCGCTAACGGGGCTCCTGCGGCCGAAGGGGCAGGGGCAGAGGGGTTTCTCTGCCGCCTTCCAGGCGAAGCCGCCCTGCTCGGGCTGGCAGGTGAGCCGCACCTCGCCGCCGGGACACGTCACTGTCAGCACGGTGCTCGGTGGGCTGAAGCCGGGGCCGCCGCTGCGCTCCTCGAAGGGGAGGCGGTAGTCGAGGGCGAGGGCGCCCGCGGGATTAAGGTCGGGGCAGGCACCCTCATACTGATACTTGCAGAGGTAGCCCGGACTTTGCAGGTCGCAGACCCGCTCCTTCCAGCCCCAGCTGGGGCCGTCCCCGGCGTCCACGGCCAGCTGCAGCCCGGCGCAGCGGACGGTGAGGCAGGACCGCAGAGGCTCCTGCACCCACCGGCCGAGCGCCGCCGGCACCTCCTGCGGGGCCATCCCGCCCCTAGCGCCCTCCCAGGAGAAGCCGCGGAGCGGCTGCTCCTCGTGGGTGCAAGCGGAAGCATTCCTCTTCAGCCCGACCCAGAACAGCGCGGGTGCGGGCATCGCCGCCTCTGCCAGCAGCCCCAGCAGCAGGCGCAGCTCCGGCTCGCCGCTGACCCAGGCGAGGTTGCCCTGCCGCTGGTCGCAGGCGCCGCGGGCCTCGGCGTACGAGACGTTGGCGAGGTGGGCGCTGAAGCAGGCGGCGGCGAGCGGGCAGCGCACGGCGGCGCGNTCGGCCCTGGCTTGGGCTGGCCCCGGCTTGCGCTGGCCTCTGCCGCCCGCCCCGTCCCTCTCCAGCGCCGGTCCCGCTCCCACGGCCCTCCCCTGGACCTGCCAGAGGAAACGTGTCGGGAGCTGGGGCTGACCTCGGCATCCTCCGTTTGTTGGACGGCCCGGGACAAGCAGCTCCCGACGCCGCCAGGAAGCGCTCGCCCAGCCCGGCGGGCGGGTGTCCAGCCGCGGGGCAGGACGGTGTCTGCTTCGCTGTCGGAGGGGCCGGAGAGTGGCAAAGCCTTCCAGGCTTCGGACCGCGGTTACGGCCCCCGTCTCAGGCCAGTGTCGCCGAGATGCCCGGGCCCGTCTTCTAGCTTGTTGGACAGCGTTTTCTGGAGAAAAGCGGTCCAACTTCAGTTATCTCTTCCTTGAAGGATGGAGGTTTCTTGGTTAGGTGGGGGTGTGCAGTCCACCCCTGGCTCCCGATACAAGGGGCGATTTAACACTCACAAACACTGATTCAGCTCACGGTTTTCTAGCAGGCTGGCCTAAATGCATCGTACATCAGGTGCCTGCGCTGACTTCAGTAGTTGTTCTCGAATGAGTTTAAGTGATCCACTGCAACTGTTCCTCCGAATGCAGTCCCCATGTTACCTCATTTTCATACTCCTTACTGTTATTTCTATATGCTGTTACCTCACATGTACATTCAGATAGAGCACACATCTGAGTCTCTTCCCAGGTATTTTACGTGGCGTGAAACCGCAGGCTTATATGTGCATTTTATTTTCCAGGTTTTACTTTGGAAAAACCCATGTCAGTGCTTTTGGGTTTGTGAATAAAACATAATACAAATTTCTAGCATTTGAATACCATCAGGGTAGAAAAAAAAGAGGAGAAAATGCAGAAAATAAATAACCGATCTGGGTTTTTTAAAACATAAGTTTTCTCAGTAATTGCAGTCCATGGAGGCATGAGTCCTACAGTCTTTGATTGAGGCTTCAGGTGGTCTCAGTCTTGCACAAAGCGCCCTCGCTGCTGCAGTATGCTAGTAGGCTCTGCATTTGTTCAGCCCTTTCTTAAGAATTTAGTTGCTCTTTAGAAGGAGTAAGCGTGGATGATAAGTCCTATTCAGCCATCTTGTGACTGATGTGCAGAGATTCCAGTCTCTAGGCCTACCCCAAGATATATCACATGTTCTCCAGACATCTGAAAGAATTAGAAAGATGGGTGTATAGACACACTGTGATGAAGCTCAGAAGCAATAGAAGAAATAATTTCTTTACACTAAGGACAATCATTAACTGGAACAGCCTCCCCAGGGCTGTGATGGAGTGCCCATCATTGCAGGTTTTCAAGATGCAATAAGACAGTGTGCCAGAAAATCTCATCTAGGCTCCCTTGCCCACTAAAGGTTGGACCAGATGATCTTTCAGGATCCCTTCCAACTTAGACTATGGTGTGTTTCTATAATAAGTACAAATAATTAAATATTCATTTCAAATTTATATAAAAATGCAAGAATCAAGTATGATCTTCTCCACAAAATATGTGTGTAGTAGTTACTTTGTTTTTACTTTGGAAAATATCTTGCTAAATGCTTCTATATCCCCACTGGATATCACATATGCAGAAACACTGTTTATTGCAAGAATTGTAATTGTTAGAGTTAAGAAAGCAACATCAACATTTTGAAATACATGAAATAGAACATGTTGATTAGGGGCAAATTGAATTCACACATTCAAAACTTTTTAGGCAGATCTTCACATTCAGTTGGTAATTTTTTCCTCCTGGTATTCAGCAAAAATGAAACTACATCAAGTATTGCCTATATTCTTAAGATTTTTATATTTCAAGAGCTATTAAAGTGCTGTGGTAAAAATAATTATGTTAAATTTGCTACATGCAGCTGGGAATGTAACATAAATGTGGGTGCCAGTAGACTTGGTTTTATGGAAAATAGATTTTCATAACAAAACAAGAACTTTGTTAAATTCTAGATGAAATCGGATTTTTGGTTAATCAAGGTGTTGAGATGCTAACAGCCACCTAAGTCAAAGTGTATGGTGTTGGAGCAGCTGTGTATTCAGAGCTCTGCTGCCTACTGGAATTGTCACTCCTGCATCCATTCTCCATGGTGCATTGGGACAGAGGCATTGAGCCATTTGCCTGTGTGGCTCAGCACATGGAGATTCTCACTGCCTGCCTGCATTTTAAGCTGGAAAGATGGAAATCATTTTGCATCAGGAAGCTTTATCACCTGCTATTCAGATCGCTAGTTCTTCACTGGATCTAGCTGTAAATGTGCCCAAACTAAATGAATTGTTCCTTTAGCCCCCTGTTTTTTCTTGATGATATACAAAAGCGATGGCTCTGCACATATCTGTCAAGTTAGTATCTTGAGCCGTTTTCCCCAAATCTGGTTGATAGGTTTGAGAGAAGAGAGGTTGCTACAGCTTTAATATTGCCATCTTACTGGTGAATGCTTACAAGGCTTTGCCTAATATTCCACTGCAATCCTACAGCTTCACTTTATTTTCTCTCTCAAAATTGAGTTAATTTTTTATAGCTGAATAGAAGCTAACCTTAATAATTAGAAGGGATAATCTAGAAGCCCCAAAATTTTCACATTATTCTTCAAATCTAAGACTCTGTCCCTGAGGAGGAGAATGCAGCTTAGTCCATGAAAACACCTGCTGCCTTGCTTCTCTTCTCAGCTGTCAACCATGATTTGAGCTGGCTGGGCTGGCCTCTCTACCAGGTAATTGATGGCTATTACTGGCTTATTTCACACAGGCCATGACTTTAATTTCTTAGGCTATATTTGAACCAGCAAATTGGCAAACCAGTTTAGAAACAACAGGTTAGCCACCAGTGCCCTGGGCAGTCCAATTTCATCAGAGGAACTTGTACACACAGAAAGATAAAACACTCTATGCCAAAGCTAAAGGCTTCTGCCAGCTGAAAACAGAGGCAACTGCTGTACATTTACTCAACCTGCCTGTATATCTGCTCTTCTCTCGTATTGCTGCCCCTGAGAGTACTGCAAAGTATTTTAAAAATAACAGGTCTGCTGGATCTCCAGAAGACAGCTCTTCCTGGTTTTTATTTTTGTTTCTAGTTTCTACATTTAGGTAAATAAGAAATCACTCTTAAGTGTCTTCATGGGGCTTTTCCTGAAGAAGTCCTTTTTTGAAAGAGAGGATTAGCTACTCCCACACAAATGCTGGTACCAGTCCACATGTGAGGCAACTAAACTTCTACATATAAAGAAGGCTTTATTACACAAATGTGAATGTTACAACTGATGGATGTATAAGCTCTAAGGTAGCTGTTGCTTTCAATAGAAAAAATCTCATTTAGGTGTAGTCATTCCTTAGTCTTTTTCCTGTAAGATCTTAGCCCTTGAAAAAACAGTGGCTTTCTTTAGCTGTAATTTTATTAAGAGCCATCGGAGGGTTTTTTTATTTCATTATATAACTGTATCTTTCTTATAATAATATGTACATTTTTACTAAGGAGTTGAGAGAGAAGTGCTGAATTAATAAAACTACTTTTCTCTTTTAGGGTGTATTCCTTTTGTCTTTTTATATGGTAAATTACAACTATTATTTTTGCAACTAACCAGGAAATATGTCATCCATATGTCAGCATATACTTTGCTACTGCTAGGGCCTAAGGAGGCGTATTTTCATTAGAAGTAGTCTTGTTGAGGGATATAGTATCCTGATCTTGCTGAGAGCTGTATTTTAGTTCATCTCAGAGGTAGATGGATGGCGCAGTAAAAGAGATCTGCCTTGCTTCAGAGGGGACAAGTAAAATGATCATGTCACAATAAAATGTGTAGAGCATAAGGACAGTAAATTCTCTTCCCCAAAGGGGATACAGGAAAATGCCTGGAAATAGATCTGTCTACCCGTTGTGCCACAAAACCTAGAGACAGTATCTAACATCCAAAAGCAGCTACCTTTTCTGCTGGTATAAAGGAGGGCTGCTGATGTGCACCTCCATTTATCACCTGGCCTGGACAGGTAAAAAAACCTATTGCAATTTGTCGCATGATATGGATTTGTTTGGGGTTGGAAACTGTGGAGAGGGAGCAGGAAAGGAAGATCAATATTCTGGCAGCAATGCCTGTTTGCACACCTTCAGCCCTTTAGCTTGCTGCAGCCTTGCAGAGTCTACACCAGCTGGCTGTGGTCATGCTGCTCAGTCTCTATGAGCTCTCTCCTTCCCTCTGGTCCCAACTAGTACCTCTACTGAATCCAGACATCCTTCTGCTTAATTTGTTGTGGGTAAAGTCCTAACTTACTCCCCATCTTTCAGTGTTCTGTTAAGTACTAATATATTAGGTAATAATTTAAATAACCCAATGTAAACAGGTATTTTAAACAAGTGAGAATTGCTGTCACTTGGCAGTGTGCCTCAAAAATTATGTGTTAAATCTTCCTTTTGTCACTAAGTGCTTCATGAAACAATATCATTATTATATAAAAAGATATATGTGGTAGAGTATAATATATAAATATGGATATATGGTTTATCAAATAAGGCAGCCCTACATTTTGCATGTAACTTTTGTTTAGACAAAGTATTTTCTCACTAAACAGTTACATTATTCTTTAAGAAAATACCTAAGTTTTAAAAATAAGACCTTCTTGAAGTCAATGAGAACTGTCTCATTTCAACAGTGTGACAACATTTCTCATTAATTTCTCTGCATTCAGTCACACGATGTGCAACAAGGAGTAAAAATGCCAAGGTGGAATCCAGCATGCTTTTGTTACTTTTCCACGGAACAGGATAGGAAATAGGAAATGAAAATAAGAATTTCTGCCTTATTGTAACAAATTGCACAATCGTAAGATTTTAATTATTCATCTGTCAAAAGGATTTTGTAGATTACAAGGTTCACTTCCAGAGTTTGGAAAAGACAACCCAGCAGGGGTCATGCAAGTCCCTGTCTACTGTAATAATAATTTCCAATGTCATTATCACGTAGCTATGGGACTTAATAACAAGGAATGATATTTAACTGTTGGTATGAACACAGTGGTATATCTGTTATGTTTATGATGTAGACATAAAATATTACTAATCCTGACCTGTTAAGGGGACATTTAGTAGATGAACTGCACTGATGTGGCTGTAGCATTACCCCATATGTATATGTTCCCCTTAAAGCCTGATCAGTTGATATGTCCATGTTTCCATTGCTAAGTATGCAAGAAAATAATGTAGTCTCTTAAGACTTCCATTCATCTTTAATGACTTATTAAGGAAGATTCCATTTCTGTAATTAGCATGGGGAAATGAACTCCAGAACTCTCAAATTAAACACACTAAATCTTTTTAAAAAATACTGTAGAGTATAAATATTTTTTATTCACACTCTAGCTCACTCCCTTCCTTTTGTTGACTGGATAACTCATACTAGTTCCATCCCAGCCTCCAAATTCTTTACATCTCCTGTGTTAAGTAGCATTGTCTGGTTGCCCTATATGAGCTTTGTGTTGAGTATACATTGGCATGAGGGGGTCCACAAGAACTGGAGGCAGATATGGCCATAAGCTCTATTTTGCAGTAAACAACGTCAAAAATACCAAAAGCTCTGCAATGCATCATGGTATAGTCAAACTTCCCTGCATAATCTTCTCTTTTCTCCATACTTGGAATAACA
This sequence comes from Pomatostomus ruficeps, assembly GCA_013400735.1. Lineage (NCBI taxonomy): Eukaryota > Metazoa > Chordata > Aves > Passeriformes > Timaliidae > Pomatostomus > Pomatostomus ruficeps. The sequence goes on from VYZT01031283.1 coordinate 31,512, forward strand.
GACATCCAGCAGTGATCAGAGCTTTGGCTGGTTTGACATACGCTGTAGGACCATGTGAAGTGTCTGCATGCTGCAAAATCTGAGCTTTCAGTTTTGTTTTTGGGTGTGCCTGTATTTCAATATTTGGAGAACATTCTCTATTCTTATATATAGAGGGGAGGGGAGGGGAGGGGTTAGCACAGCGTAAGTTAAGGGAATAGAGAGCTGCAGCACAGAAAAAAATGAGTAGGCAAGAAAATAGAGAGTAGACACAAAAAGAAGAGAATAGGGAAGAAATAAAAAGAAAAGACAAGAAAAATGAGATCATTTGCCAGTGCTGAAGTATCAGAGTAGCAGAGGGAGCCGAGGGGCCATGTCTGTGCTGCCACTGCCTGGTGTGACAGCACTGGTGTGTGAACTAGTGCTGGTGATCGCAGACGTGTTTGCACAGCTGGGCAGCCCCCACAGCAGCCTGATGCCGGGTGGTGCAGGGCTGGTAGCACAGAGCAAAGGACAACCACAGCCATAGTAAGAGGCAGTTCCCACATAAATTCAGCATGTGGGTCTTCAAACATATCGTTTTAGGCAGCTGCAGGAGATGCACAGTGTCCTGAGGGATGTTCGCAGCCTTGAAGCTACTTTGTGGCTCAAAGGACATTCTTAAAAAGCCTTATTGTGTTAAGTTGGACACCACCTTTATGCAATTTACTTCCTGGTCAATGGGGGTGCTATCAGTAGTCAATGTAAATCATAGGTTTTGGAGGCCTGGAAAAACATTGAGTTCTGATGTCCTCTCATCCTAGAAAAAAACCAAACAGAAGAGAAGAATGAGAGACTAATTCAGATTTACCCCAATCCTATTATAGGTTTCTAGTATTTTATCAGATTTTGACCTAAATAAAAGCATTTTTGGAAATGAGTGAATTTCCATTTGAAGTGAGAAACATCCACATTTTTAGTAACTTCCTATAATATTGTAATTCTACAACAAACTTCTAGGACTGGCAGGATTTTTGGGATGAGACAAAATTTCCTAGGGAAATAAAGTAAAATAGAAGGAAATCTATTGGTAAAGAGTTGATTTGACTTCCTGGCCTTTTGCCCAGACTGACCATTTCAGAGAGAGTCTTGTAGTATTTGCTTGAAAATGGGTAAGGGATACAGACTAGTAAGAATAAAAGCAAGAAGTAGCAGCTGTGAGATGGAGAGGCAGCAGATGCTTGTCTACACAAGCAGCTAATTCAAACTGAAAAAAATAAAAGGAAGGAAGAAAATTCTGAGCCTAGTGAAATAATTGTTGTCATGGAGATTATGGGAGGTAAACATACCTTTTATGGAAATATTTATTGCCATTCTTTTTGTGAGACTAGACAGACTAAAAAGGCTTTAGTTCACTTTACTGATGTATCTTCCTCCTTTCCCTTTTTCAATAATGGCAATTCTTAAAGCATTTCCTTCTCAAGAAAGTCCATTTTAAATGTTCCTCATTGTTTGCTTGCAAGACATAGAAGCAGAGTGTCTGTATACTGTTGAAGGGGGAGAAGAGGATCTTGCTGTATGGCACATGACATTTTTTCTTTCATGTTTATCATGGTAAAAGGGCCAACAGTGCTTTGCACTTGTGTGTTAAATGTGTGTTCAGCGGTACTTATTCTTGCTATCCTAAATGGTTCTATACTCATCAGATGGTACCTAGGAGCCTGAAATTTTACAGGCAATAAAGACAAGGGAGTTCTTTGTATGCTCTGGAAGAAGTTAATTTTGAATGCAGATAAGCTCAAGAAAAAAATTAGTGTCTGACTTTGGGCTTCCCATACACCAGGATGTGGAATATTCAGGATTGGGGTGTTACTCTGTGTCTAATTAAAATAGGAAAATGAAATTTGTATCTTAACTTTATTTTCCAGAAATGATTCACAGTCTAAGTAGTGGATGTGTCTTGCCTGCATTTCCTTCATGTGAAGATTAAAATCCTAGCAGCTCTAACAGCTTTTTCCAATTTAAATGAAACAAATATCTCTGTTATGACATATGAGAATGTTGTTTTATCATTTTTATCAATAGGTTTATCAATACTAAAGACATAAAAGAAAACTCATTTCAGAACACAGTTGCATATTCCATACATTAGCAATTACACATTCACAAGGTAGACTTGATCTGCATTTTCATCCACGAGCAGGTTCTGTTATTTTAATATAGTTTTTTAATTTTTGTATTGTGGTTGTGTGCCAGGCCCTGGTTTGACTGACTTATTACTTCCATTAGATTATATCATACAGTAGCAGCAAAGATACAGTCCTTGTACTGCTGATATGAATATCTCATGACTGCAGAAAATACGTGAGCATCCTGTGTCTCCTGTAGATCTGTGCAGAGCCCGTCATTAATCTGTTCTGTGGCGGGTGTGTGCATGTGAAAGGAAAAGTGCTCATCTGCAAATTGTGTACTCAGTGGGCATGTGTATGCCCATTCTGCCCATATCTGGACACTTGTGGTTATTCTTCCCCTAATATTCTGGGAACTTTTGAGAAAGATACGCATCTATTCATAAGATAAAATAAAGCCCTAACTACTGTTTAGCTGAAGACAAAAAACAACCCTGGTATCTATATGATTGTATTTAAAACAAGCCCTGAATAATAGGATGTGAAAACAAAAAGTGGCCTCATTTCCTGGCGTCATTTAGAGTGATGCCAGCCAGAGGCTGCCCTTGAAGATCACCAGGGTTCAGGGATTGTCCATGAAGGGAGGGACTGCCATCCCTGCTCTGCTGATTTCAGATTTCAGCCCTCATGCACTTTGTCTACTTTTATGTGGTATGAAACACAGTGACAGTAATTTGTGCTTGGTGCTCATCAGATGCACTGTAATGTGGGGGGAGAAGTTAGCGTCTGCAGGAATCTAATTCAGGTACCGATGAGCTCTGCCAGCAAGCCAAGTTCCAAGGAGGTTGGTTCCCATTCAGCAGCGTTTTCCCAGGTAAGGCATGAACGAGGGGTGCATGTTGCATAGTGTTGCTTTAGCTGCCCGTTACTTGGGACAATAGAAAGCCTGCAATCCAGCTGCACCAGTTGACACTTGGGTTCAAAGGACCTTGGTTTCATATTAGTTGAATGGAAAAGGTCAATAAGAGGTGAGAGACAATTGAATGTGGATAAATAATATAGGAATGAGAGCTGCAAGTGTCTGACTCATCTCTGCTGATGTGATATTGATCTGAAGTAGAAATGTCAAACCCTTCTCCACCCAGACGTTTAGAAATGCTTCTGATGTGTGTCAGTAAGAGATAAGAATCAGACCAAGAATATATTAGCAGATGCCACAGGGAATAAAGCATAAAAAACCCAAGAACAATAGTTCCTGTGTGTAGCTACAAATAAGGTGTTTTTATTTGACAGAACACATTCTGCTTATGCCTGATCCTTCAGGGCAGTCTGGGCATGCCAAAGACACTTCTCCTTGGAGGAGAGGTCAGGTACAAGGAGACTGAGTAAGGGTGAGGTGGCAAGTTCATGGGACTGCACCTGTGCCCTCACATGGAGGGGTGGAGGAAAGGACTGAAGTCAATGGATTTGCTCTACACTGAATATCCACCCCATGTATTTTCTGAACTGATCTTCGTATTTTACCCTGAGAGCACTCAACTGGATTCAAAATGGATTTTAGGCATCATGCTACAACTTCCAATTAAAGAATGGATCATCAGAGCCTCTGTTATGCCATGATTTAACCCTCTAGAGGCACCTCCCCAACACACTAATTTTTCTTCCTGTAAATTACTTCACATTTTTCCCATTAGACACATGTGTGCAGCTTGCCTTTACACTTGACAAGAATTCTCTCTTCTGTATTACGCTTATTCTTTGATCTTAAATGAATAAAATCAGCTTAATTTGCCTAATGCACAAAGCCTTGCACAAAATGCAGTCAGATCGCAAAAGGACAGAGAAAGGAAATTCTGTAGCCTGAAGGTTAAGGTATTTTTCATGACAAAGCAGAGTTACTTCTGCTGCAGTGATTATTTCTGTATTTTATATCCACTGGAAAAAAAATTGTCAGGAGAGACGGATGCAGAAACCCAGCTGAGATTGACTGATCTTCTCAAGCTTGGGGTTTTGCTTCACATCTCTGCTCCACAATCTGACAGAAGAAGGACTTGAACATACATCTCTGACATTCAAGTAAGCATATTAATCACTGAGCTGTCTTACTTTTTTCTTTCTCTTATTTAGAGAGACTGACTACATACCCAATTTCTGATGTATTGGAAAGCAACCAATGGGGATTTGGACTAAACAAACCTCTTTTCCTTCCTTCTTCCCTGACAGGAAGGGCGTCAGTACATCTCCATCTTTAAACAAGCTAGGAACATGGGACGTTTGACAGAGATTATTCCTTTGAAGTCAATACTAAACTGAGGCCTGTCTGCAGTGTTCAATTTGTATTCCAAAGGAAAGAGCTCTTACAGAAATATCTAGAGAAACAGTGCTTCTGCTGAAATGTTCTCTGTTAGTCTCTTGCTACATCAGGACCAAGGTGGCAGTATTTGCTGCTATAAAACCAGTGAGAATCATCCACTTTTAAGTGCATTGGTTTTAATCCTACCCATGCTTTTCACCAGTGTACAAAAAAGGGATTTTTATTCTTCAGCATTTAAATATTAAACTAAGAAAAGGTAAGAAATTACTTACTTCAGTAATTCCCAAAGAGTTTCCATGTCAGTGTAGGAAAACTTAGGGGAATGAATGTACTTAATCTTAGCTAAAATCTCAATACTATGTTTTAATAAAGATTCCCAAGTAATTGTGACTTCAAGTCACTGCTCACAGTGGATAACATTCCCAGGGAAACAGGAATGGGGCTGGGTCAGTGGTTTTGATTTAGCCAGGCTCCTTTGGTGGGAGAGAAGCAAGGGAGAGAGGAGATGAGATAAATCTTCAGACTCTGAATCCTCTTTCCAGACTGGTCATATTAGTCACAACAGAGAGAATTTGTCCTGTCCTTCTGACACTGTAAAGATTATAACTTACTGGTTTAATTATAATTGGCCATGCAACATACACAGGGTTTTTTCTCCTTTTGTTTTTTTCTTTTTATTTTTAATGTGAAGGGACTATGCCATAAGCACAAGAAAATTCTGTAACAGCCACTAGGTATGCAGTTTCTCTCAGGAAAATAAGTTAAACAGGATTAAGGAATCTTAAAATAATTTAAATTTCTTTTTTCTAGGTCAAGCAAATGTTATATGAAACATCCTTCCTTGAAGAGTAGGCTTTATGTAGACCTTTAACTTTGGACTTTAAATTTAGACTTGTATAGTCACACATATTAATCCATGAATCTATGCAATGACAGTTCAGAGGTGGCTTAAATGCATTCATTGCTGATATGCTGGATTTATGACAACTGGACCAGAGGTCTGTGAAACTTTGCTCTGCTCATTCCCAACAGGATTGAAATGCTTCAGCCATTCAGTAGTCTTGTATGCTTGTCACCATTAATGTTCCCTCTAATTTATTTCTCTGTGTGTGACAAATGATCTCCTGAATACCAAAGTGAAACTTGTAGCCCTAATTCACACAATGCTGGAAATGAGACAGGAGAATAAATGAGTGTGCGATCCTCCTTCTTTTGATATTCTGGGGCTTACTACATTCATGGCGTAAGTTTCTACAGATTTATGGATTCTTCATCATGTTAGAAAGTAAAAATAAGTTATTTTGCAGTGCATTGTGTGCAGACCCCCAAATTACACGATGTCCGAGGAAACGCAGCTGCATCACTCATAGACAGCTCTTGTTCAAAACCCTAGAGTGGACTGAAAATGCACCCTCACAGCCAAGCCTTCACTTTGAGTTCTGTCATTCCAGTAAGAGGTAAAAAGAGAGAGGGAGAAGAGAGAGGCATTCAGAGCATTCAGAATCATTCTTTATGTGGCTGGGACCAGTAATGTGCATGCTGGGGAGGAAAATCCCCAAGAAAAGCAGTTTGCCAGTCTGGATCTATCTCTGTGCTCCAGAGTTCTGGGCAAAAGATATGAAGGAGGCTGAGGGAAGTCTGTTTCAAGGCTGCGAGAGCACCAGAGCATCTGGAAGGTGTGTGATACTTCTCAGCATACCCTGTCCCAGTCCCTGTGTTTGCAAGTTAAGGCTTTGCAGATGGACTTACAGGAATCCTGAACTTGTGTTGACATGAGGTGTTACCACCCTCCCTTTTGCTCTCTGCCAGGGAGTGATAGGCTCAGGGGCTGCCACAAATCCAGGGGTGCTAGTCATACCCCTGTCACATCCAGATTTCCTGACCATTCCACTGGTCACTAGTAAACCTGTTTGTGGCTACAGCTGTGCCTAGCTCACTTTCATGGCCCCTCTGTTAGGCACAGCTGCCTGCTCAGAGGGTAGAAGCCCATGGCTGTGTCAAGCAGCTATATGCAGTGTGCAATACATCTCAAATAGTCAGGCACACAAGCACAAAATTAAACTTTCCAGGAGTAAAATTTTATTGCTCCAGTGATGATATTAAGTGAATTCAAAGAGTGAGCAGGCTTGCATGGAATGACTTCATTCTGAAGCCTGAATGGAGAAAAACAAATATTTCGGAGCTATGTACTGTTCTTTTACTATAGTACCATGTTTTCTAAGGTGGCTTATTTGACCCCAGTTTGTACCCCAGGGTGTGGTTCTAGAATATTGTGATGACCCACCCTTAAGGGGAAGGAACTTCTCTGGGCCTCAACTGTTATCCTTAGTGTGCATAAGCAATAGAGTCTCTGTCTGGATTTGCAGGGTCTCCCTGCATGTAGATTGTACCACTTAAAACTACAACCCCTTGTGTCTGAAAAGCCGGGGAAGGGACTGAGTGAGAAGGGATTCTGGAGAAACAATACTAGAATACTGAACTAAAGTGTTCTACATAAGTGTGTGGCCTTAAGAACATCTGTGTAAATATGCATACATGGAAAAGAAAATCCTTACTCCTGTTAAAAGCAGGGGGAATTTTACCACTAGATTCAGAAAGGCTCAAATGCCATCTAGGGCATATTGGAAAATATAAATCAATGGTTTCTGGAAAAGACATACTACCCACACCAGAAATTAAAAGTTGCTATTATCCAGTGACATAGAAGTAGGTTACTGAAATTACTGGGGCTTTAGTATTCCAGCTTGCCTAACACTAAGTGTGATGTCTATTCTTTAGATATAAAGATTTGATATCGTTGTATAGAGTAACAAGCAACTTTCTTATTATCTTCAGATTATGAGTATATGCAGATTATAAGTATTTCAAAAACCCTATCTATACAGTCTGGAGAGAGACAGCTAGGCAGTATTGATAATAGCCTAAGACTCTTCTGCTTCATTGTCCTAATGTCATAATTCTTAAATTGGATAGTCTTAGGATGTCCCACCTATGTTTGGGCAGGAAATTGAGCGTAATTCTCATTCCTGCAGTTATCTGCCTGATAATGGCTGGATGAGCATGGAGCACTATGCACTGAAGTTACCTGTGATGTGTAAGTTCTGCTGAAAAAAACACAGTTATTTTTCCAGCACTATCTGCTTGGTATGTACTTTCAAAAAGAAACTATAAAGAGAGGAGACAGAAAAGAGTTGCATTTATTGTCTTGATTTTATGCGTATCAGCCTTTGGCAGGACTAAATGACACTGAAATTAACAGTCATAAACAGAGCAAGAACAAAGGTTCATGGTATAAGCTGCTTCTTTTGTTCTTTGTTTGCAAATCTTGTGAATACAAAATTAAAACACTAAGCAGCTGTTATCTCCTGTTTTTGGCTTAGAGCAAAAGCCCAGCAAACCCCAGAATTTTACATAGTTCCACATCAAAATCATGATTCAAGCCTGTCCTGATCCAAACAAAACTCACTCCTTCCTCAAAATACAGATGCAAATAGGGCAAATCTTACTTCTGGGTTTTCTGTTGACTTTATAGGTTGGGTGTACTGATAGCACCATGAACATTTTTGGTTATCTCCTCTTTCCCTAGCACAGTCTGGAACCCTTAGGAGAATCCTCATGGACAAATAATAGTGTTCCCCTTGAGGAGTACATTCTATTGCAGCCATGATGTCTTTGTCATTCTATTTGTCTTTTGAGTTGAAACAACAGAATTGCTGTCTAGCTTTCTTCATAGTCTTCAAAAGGACTGTGAATAATTCACAAACCTGTTGAGACCTAAGGCAGCTGTACTGATGGTCTGTGAGGGGTCAGAGAGAAAGCCATACCTTGCTTTCTATGCTTAGAAAGCAAACCAAGGAGTCACTCGGGGGAAATCATTGCTTTAGCTTAGTTGTATTGAAAGTTGCTTAAGAGCACATGTTGTGATTGGATCTAAAACAGACATGTCGTAAGTGTTCCTCTAGAAAATGCTTGTGAAAGCTTTAAGTAGATCTGCAATCCTTATTCAACTGGGCCTCGCAATCTGCGCCCTCTGAAGCCAGCGTTCTGCAGGTATCTGTTGCGGTGTGCTATGGCCNTAACTGTAGTACACAGTGCCAGTGCTTCCCTGGCAGGACCCTGGTGCCCAAATAAACCATCTGGGAAGCCCCTTCGTTTGTCTCTCCTTCTTCAGCGCACCTGTATCATCGGTGGACTAGGTGAACCCCTGCCAGACCTTCGCCAGCCATCCCGCACCTCCGAAGCAGCCCGGCCAGCCCCTGGAACCGCTAGCGGTCGCCCGGTGCCCCCACCGGAGGCATTGTGGCAGGTATCCAATAGTTTATTGCTGGGTGATGGTCCAAAACCAGTTTCCTAAACTGTTGCAAATTCTTTTAAAAATACAGTGAAGAGAGATACTGCTTTTTAATGTCAAAATTCAAAAGGCAATATCAGAGAGAGAAGAGACAGAGACTTCTGTTACCTTAGTAGAAATGCATTGTAATTGAACAGAATTCTGAATGGCAAGTTTAAGTGTCTCAAATACCAATATCAACAGATTTCTCCAGAGACCACAGGCAGATATATTAGCTAAAAGACTAAACCACTGTGTCTGGAAGATGCTGAATTTCCCTTAACTCCCTTTGAACTCAGTGGGAAAGATAAAGGTGTCCAGGGCAGGAGAAATTATAAAGATATTGGATAATGGCGTTCATCATCTTGCTTCCTGAAATGCCCTTTGGGTTTCTTTTTGTCTCTCATCACTTCTAGATTAAAGCTCAGGGAGAGGGTAGAATATTAAAATACCATCCAATTTATAATTGCTTACTAAAGTCAATTCACAGATGACCTTGAAAAAGAATTAATCCAGCAAGCTTATAAAAGAGAATGACCCAGTCATTCTGATTAACATCAAATCAGGTGATGGAACAGCAATGTGGTGGGAGTGAAAGATGATGGAGGAGATTAAAGCACCCAATATATGAAAGGATTTCTTTAGGAATTTCCTCTTCCCTTGCATCCCTGGCAAAAATCCACAGCTTCAAGTTGCCAGTATAAATCTATTATAAATTCAGTATCTGGTCAACAGCTCTTGCTACATGTAAAGCAGGCAATTTAAGATTCTGTCAAAGTATTATTAGCTCAGATTTTTCCATATTAGAAGGAGACTCTTTCTATAAAAATGTAAACCAAATTAATAAATATTCAAGAAACTAGAATTTATTTCTAGGTTTATTCTCCTTGTCTTTTAAAGCAATTTTTTATTGTCACTTTATCTTGGGAAAAGATGGTGAGGAGTAACAGACAGGTGGTGAATGGTGAGAGAAAGGGGTTTCCTCAGCATTGTTAAAAGCACGATAAAACTGCATGTTCTTAAAGGATTAATACTATTTTTAAAATATGGAACTTTGGGGGTTTTCTTCAAATCAGAAAGTTATGCATCTTCAAATGTTTCTTTGCTGCATATCTGGAAGGGATTGACTAACATTCATGGGTTTGTATGGTCTAGAAATTTAGACACTCAAATGGATGGAAGGGAGAGAGAAAAATCTGAAAGGAGCTTTAAAGGCCGAAAAGGAGTCTTGAGGGGACTGAAGACCAAGGGGAGCTGGGGTGGCCAGCTGTTACAGAATAGCTGTAGTGCAGATGCCCACTTTTAAACTTTCTTACACTGAGTAACTCCCTGACAAAACTTTTAAAATAAACAGGGAAAACCAGCTGATGTGAAATGGCTGTGCTGTGATTTCGTGTATGTAGCACGGATGAGGCCGACTAGGCCGAGGAGCCAAAAGGAGAGCCAAAATGAGAGACCACACAGAGAGAGCAAAAGAGAGGGCAAAAAGAGAGAGAGGGCAGAACCCTCTAACCTTTATTTATATGTTTTTACAAATCACCGTGGATTGGAGGTAGAAATCACTACCTCTCCATTCCATTGGTCAAAGCATCTATCTATCATATTTCTCTGCCCAGGAGAATGGAATTACCAACAACATGGACAGTTAACAAAACATAGATAGTTGTCAAGAAACCATGGCCATGTTTACAGCAGAATGTGTGAGAAAGTATCACAGCAAAGAGAAACACTGACGAACTGCAAAACTCAGGACAACACGTGTATTTGCAAGGTGACTGCAGACGGGAAGGATTTCCAATTCTAAGTGCTACAGCTCCTTGCTAGTGGTTCCCAGGGGCAAGAAGACAGCTGTGTTCAAACCCTTAGAAGCTACATACTGAGATTTATCTTCAGAACAAAACCTTGAAAGTTTAGTGCTGACTTCCATAACCTTCATGTCAGATGTAAAAATATGGTGCTGTGTAACAATAAAATCAAAGAACACAAGCAGTAGGCACACATCTTATTAAAATGAACAAAACACTACACCAAACATATAATTTCTTCCTCAAGGTATGACAAGTGACAAACAATTGTTATGTTTCTTAATGTACTCCTGGAGGCTTTCCCATTAAATATGTAAAATCCAATTGGAAGTGACAATAGTCTTGCAGAAGTGAAAACTGTTTTAAATCAGAAACAGTATACCTGCTCCAGTGAATTTTAACCTAGTTTTAATCCTCCATGGTCAGACAAAATCTCTGTATAGATAGTAGACAGGGAGAGGCACAGGGAGTTACACCTGTGGCTGAAACACCAGAAGAGAAAGTAACCTGTAGATGATGGTGTGTCCAACACTCAAGGCAAGATTTTTGACAGACAGCTGTGAATGCATAAATATGAGTGACTGAGGAAAAGGTTTTAGTCCTGAAATATTGCCACTTTCACTTATAATTTTCATGTCAATATTGTCTCTAATTAATAGGAATCATTATAAAAACAAAAGTAACAGAGCCAAAGATCAGACTCTTGTAATTCTCTGCAACTTTCTCAACTGTTAGTTATTAATGTTTATTTAATTGCAGCAGTGTGCACAGTTGTTATTAAGCTTAACTTGGTTTACTCTTTACAGGTGCAGCAATCCTTCTCACATTAGTAGGCTGAATATGAAAAGACAGTGTTTATTATTAGATTTGCTGTTGTTTTGGTTTTTTGTAGTTGATGAGCATAAGGAGTTCTGCCTTTGGATTTTGCAGAAGTTGTTTGTTACTCCATATTTTTAGCTAACATAATAATGAAGTTTATTATTTGATTTTGAGCCATTTTATTTTGCTGTGTGTCAGCTTAATGATGTGGTTTAATGCTGTGATTTTAATTTTAGAAAAGATATAACTGGACAATCTTGTCAAATGTATTACTTAAGCAGGCAGATAGTGAAAATTAACTTTATGGTTAGTAACTCATTACTGTTTTCTTATCCTTCAAAATCAAATCACTTGGAAGTGTTTACTTTCATTGGATGCAATCATTGCATTTAACTACACAGACTTACACATTCAGAAAAGCCCAAGCAATTTTTCCTATGTTACTTTAATTATGTGGTACATAGTAAAAGCAATTTATTACTGGGACAGGTACACCACACTTATTTGAATACAAGTCATAAAGTCATAAGTCATACCCACTCCCTTAAACTCTTTTTTGTTTTTCTTTCAGAAAAGGGAACACAGAAACATGTATTATCTTGTTCAATATCCTATTTCCAACAGCAGCCAAGGGGCAAAAATGACCCTTCAATTAAAGACTAGTGACTCTTCTGCAGAGATTTCTGCAAAGCCTATCTTGTTTGACTAGATGATGTGAGGTTTGACTCAATTATCGTTCAGAAGGTGCCTTCCACTCCAAACCTTTTTATGATTCTATGAATATAAGGAAAGATAGTATCTTCAGACACTATTTCCTTCAAATCTGGAGAGCTTACTTCTTCTTAGACTTTTGGGCTGTTCCAGAACAATCCAATACATCATATTTTACATCTATTCATATCTCACTAAGGCTCTATCCACTGGGGATTTGAGATATCGTAACAGTTACAGCTCTTTCTAAGTTTCGTACTTGTACAATACAAAGGAAAAGGGAAAGCAAAACTAAGATTTAATTATTCCATTGCCTGCGGCATTAAAGAATTTTATTAAACACCAATTCATCATGCTGTAGTGGTACAGCTGGGGGATAAGGCTCTTCATGCCGGTGATAAGTCGGTTTTTCTTCTCATGCTTGACAAGCTTAGAAACAAGTACTAATGCAAAATTTCAGAAGTGTCGGTTCAGTTGCTTTGAGGTAACAAACATGAAAAGTACAGTTTGAGAAGCTTAAAGCAAGATCAGCTGAAGTTTCAGACTAGCTGCTCTGAGAAGGGCTTAAACTCACAGAAAGGTTTGTGATGGTCTGGTCAGATCAGGGAAACACAACAGCTTCTCTTCAGTGTTATATTATTTGTATAAGGAATTGTCAGTTTGAACGTCTAACCCACAGTCACCCTGTGTCTGTACTTTCTGCTTATAGTCCCAGGAAAACTGTTACAGTTCACATTTACATACCTTTTCATTCTGAGTCACTGATAGTTCCCTCTACACAACAGGGGTGCTTTGCAGCAGATATGCATGCAGTGCTTTAGGAAGTATATGTTATTAGGATCTAATTTTGATGTTGCCACAGGTACATTATCAAAATTGCTTTGTAACGTCCAACACACTAGAACAAGAGCTGCTCTGGACCTCTTGGGTTGTGGGGCCAGATAGGCATAAGCCTCTGCTCCCTGGCACAGTTTCCTCCCCAGAGGACTGTGCCACCCATGCTTGGCTTCATAGGCAGCTTTCCCTTCCTCCCACACCTCCCAACCCCCCAGCACAGCCTGCCCAGAGTCCATTGTACATCTTTAGCCATCTACCTCTGAAATCCTGAGTGAACAGGTGAAGGAAAGGGGACCTGCTAGACCTCACAGCCTGTAATTTTATTGCTGCTTTTGTTATTGATTTTCCGTTCCTAATGCCACGTGGTAAGGTTGAGAAACCAGGAGGAAAGACGCATTGTAGATTTCATTAATCCTTTCCCTTTGGAAAGCTGGATATCAACTCTTGCTTACATTTCAGGCTCCATTTCCCTCCAGGTACAGCAGGATCCCAGTGTGTTTAGGCAGAAGTGAGCATTTTCAGAAGTTTCTGTGTCCCAGTCTCAGACTATTGTAATGTTGTTCCCTTTTATCTGAGCACAAACATCTTATCTTTGTCTCTGAAATATGGCTGAGCTCTGTTACAAGCTCGGTGTGCTGCTTAGGCATGCCTTGCCAAGGTTTACACACAGGTCTTCTGTAGTTTCTGGTGCTGCTGAATAATTCTCCCTGTTTCTCTAGTTTCTTATCTATGAATGAGCTTCTTGGTGAACAAGAAAATGTGTCGCTGTCTAAAGCCCTGATCCTGCCAGGTGAGAAATGCCCTCAATTCTTAAAAAATCATCACTCCAACAAATGCTGAGCTTGCCTATACACTGCAGAAGCAGAGATTAGCACATAGCTCCATGTTACTCACTAGGCAGTATTACACATGCTGCTGTTCTAAATCCAAATGCTTTCTGGAGCTGCATAAGCAGTTTCCATAGCCCTGGCAGGAGGCCTTCATTTGGTGGAAAATGAAGGCCTCCTGGGAGAGAGGCCTTCATTTAACCTTATCCTGAAATAAGGCTCCTGGGAGAGAGGTGATAACTTCTCCAGTCCTTGCCTAAAAGGAATATTTCAGTGTTTTACCAAATGGCTGTTTAATGTGAAACTCAAACACATTTAGAAATAAGTTCCCAATGCTATTCCTTCTCTAAAAACCATTTCAACTGCCAGCATGGTGTCTTGTGTTCAGCTCTTGAATGTTGTTTTTCTCCTTACTTCTTTGAGTTCTGAAGGGAGGGTATATCAGCTTCAACTGAAAGCAGCAAAAGCACTTCTGTATGTTTTGCTTAATTGGAAGCCAGATGGTTTTGAATTCTCTGCTGGGAGAGACACAATAATGAGTGCCCTTCTGACAGGCAGCTGAGCTGATTCTTTTTCCCTGGATGACACAGTGAGTTGGTCGTACAGAGCCTTCTGTGACACTATTTGTGTCACGAACAGAATCAGCACGTTTTTGAGTCTTGTCGCCAGATCAAATACTTATAGTGATATAAGCAAAGGGATAGATAAGTGATAGGCTCTATGGTATTTTAATACACTGTAACAAATTTCTTTAGGATCATAATTTTTATTAAAAATGGAGTGAAATCAGAACTGGACATGTAATTTTCAAGTTTGTATCTTCAAATAGCATTGGAATACTTCATGCAGATAATATGATCTCATATCTATTTGTGGTGATTAATAAAACTTGAGCACAGGCATTAACTGCTTTCAAACTGCTGTTTACACTTGCTCATTTGACAGATTTTCTGAGCAAGAGGGTATGACAACACTGCCACTCGTTTGTGCTAAAAAATGTCAGAGTTTACATTGTTAAATGTTTGTGTTGTAGCACAAACAATTTATAACATCATGTCCTTTTTTCTCAGTAAATGCAATCTACTAATATTGTTTTGCAGTATTTCAAATTCCTTTGCTGTACTAATAACTGTGGGAATATTTAGAAAAGCAGTCATCATTATAACACATTTAATGTAAGGAAAACTAGATCCTTTTAACAGCTGCTCTTTTACTCTGTGATTAGACTACATATAAGTCTTAGGTAAAATTAATAAGGGAGAATTGCAATGTTCAGAACTTTACATCATTCAAGGCTCAGCACATCCTTTTCTCTGTTGGTTTTAGGAACAAGCTATGTTGAGAAAAAATGAGGAATGAAGTCATCCTCCTTTTTTTCCTCCTTCTCACAGGACATCTTTTAACTCTTGGGCAGACCACTCATATCCCAGCCCAGAGATGTGTAAAACAATTTTGGGGTGTGGTATTATGTAAAGGGTACTTCTGTGGGATTAAGGACTAAAAACAGGTTTCTTAATTGTCCTGTTCTGGTTAGCAGCTGATGAAAATCCTCTTTGCACAGGACTGGCAGGATGACAATTCCAGCTCAGAGTCCTGGAGCCAGTGTAAAACCTTTCCTTAAACTCTTTCCCCCTTAAGTGACTGGAATCACAACATTTGCAAGGGGAAGATGAGGAAGGCAAAGAAGAAACCTGTAAAGTCTTCAAATGTATCTGATTTGAAACCCAGAAGTGCATTTGCCTAGAAATAATAACAACAATGACAATGGGACTTGAACTCAGCTACCAGGATTGTACAGAGATGAACAATATGGCTGTGGTATCAAGGGTACCAGCTAGCAATAGCACTCATCACTTCCATGCTCTGAATACAAATGAGTATTTCCTGTACTGTTGTCATTACAAATCTCTTTTTTGTTTCAGGTATTACTTTCCCAAGCTCAGATATATTCTTAATTAAAATCAGGTAGAGAACGCTCCAAGGGCAACCTATAACAAAGACCCAGAACAAATAATAAAGGCTTCAGTAAGTGCAGCACTGAAGATTTTTCCAGTAGGTTTAGTTCAAGGGACTAATCAGCTGTTAAAGACATAAGACTGTAGCTTAAGTCTTTTAGTGTCATAAACTAAACTCATAATCTTCAAAGCTTACCATGGAATTAATTTGGCTTTACTGGTCTTGCTTCAGCCAAATTACCAGTGAAATTAACCACCCTTATAGATGAGTTCCCATCCACTACAGAATTTTGCCAGATGTCTGTCAGCTACAAGACACTGCAGGTCAATAAATACTCAGTATTACTACATAACTTTTAGCTGGCTTTATCACTTTAATCTGTCAGACCAATCCTCACTGCATCACTTTGTGAAAAGTCAACTGAAGAGTCTGTCATTTGTATTTGTTTTTAGAACTTGACCCTGCAGAGTGCCAAATACCATCAGCTCCCAGGGAAGTCCTGGAGAATTGAGTCACTTTGTGCCCTTTAAGACTAGCTCCTAAATTGAGTTATTGGCTGTACAGTCATGTGTACGTTACTTTGCTACCTGAAACAAGCTACAAGATCAAGTTACTTGGCTTGAATCAGTATTTCAGCCCAGGCAGCTTTAAGGAATCACCAGTCAAGGGACAAACTCTTGGAGCGCTGAACCCTCCTGCTGCTGCTGACCTGGCTGGCTTTTAGAGCTGCTCAGCCCTTCACTCTCTGGCTCAGCACTAACTGGATTCAGCCTTCGAGGGTCAGCAGCTGCCATTGCGTTCAAGGTTAACAGCATTAAATTGCTGCTGAAACGTAAAAAGGCTGTCAGCCTTTGTCTCCCCATGCAATTGTAAGGCAGCAGTTCTTGCCATAGAAGTCATGAGTAGATCAGTCATGATTTTTCTCAACATTGTCTTCAAATGCCCTTGACAACTTACCAGTAAAGAGAAGAAAGGGGGGGGTGGGGTGGAAGCTTGGCAAGAATTCAGCGATGAACTGGAGGAAAATATGGGAATGTTGTTTAGTTATGATTAAGGGAAAAGTAAGCGGCAATAATTTTGATAAACTGGTGAACAATTATGAAATTAATTCAGTCTTAATATCCTGGTGGATGGGAAGCCTCTGACACTGAGTTGATAGCTTAACAGTAAAAATATGTGAGTCATAATGAAACATATAATAATGTAAATTTTTTCTTGATGGATTCCCCTTTGAATTCATAGGTGAATTGTGAATGGCCTAGACCTTAATCACACAGAAAAGAGGGAGTGAGCCTGCTCCCAAGAGTCTTTCTTGCTTGGGCTATATGGGGTTTACTGCTGTTGCCTAAATGTAAGTGCTATTCAAGACATTCCAGGGGTATCTGAGACATCCACATGCAGATATTACATGGGAGCTAGGAAATATTTGAAGAGACAGTTTGCTGCCAGACATCTGTCTGAAATGTTTAGATTTCATTATAAGACTGCAGCCAGAAAGCAATGGGCTACAGTAGAGCTGGCCTCAGCCAAAAGCACATCATTTGGGATAAAAAAATGACACGGGTATTCAGCAACTGTCGACTCCTGGACCTTCCTATTTCTTCCAGTATTTATTCCAAAATGTTACTTTTATTGCTCCAAGAAACTTAAATATGTCTATGAGATGAGATATAACCAATGGCAAGGGAAGACTTTTTGTTACTGTAGTTTGATTTTCCCTGTGCTGGATATTCTGATGTTCCACGATTCCAGCTGTGGTGGGTTGAGACTGACTGACTGCCAGACCCAATTATAGCCACTATCTCACTTTTCCTCCTCAGCAGGACAAAGGAAAAAAATGTGATGAAAAAGCTTGTGAGTTAAGATGAAAACAGGAAGACCGCTCAGCAATTACCATCACAGGCAAAACACGTTCAACTTGGGGAAGAATAATTTAATTTACTGCCACTTAAGAGTAGAATAGTGAAACACAAAAACAGAACTAATGGACAAAATTAACCTGCCTTTCCCCACCTCCACTTTTTCTCAGGCTCAACTTAACTCTTTTGTTTTTGAATCTTTTCCTTCTCCTCCCTCCTGTGTCGCTCCTCGGCTTTCTTGGTGTGCCTACCCGGATAGCAAGGCTGCCCAAAGCCGGCGTGACCCCAGTGCCCCGACCGTCCTTGCGGGGGCGGCGGGGGGGGGTAACACCAGGAGGGCTCAAGTATGGCCCCACCGGCGGGAAGCTGGGTTTGGCGTGGGATAGTGGAAGGCGAAAGACGCAGGAGGACCGAAGACAAAGAGGAGGGACTCAAGGTATTAAGATACCACAAGGTTTATTGCGCGGTGGGGGGCTCGGGCCCGCTGTGACATGGGGTTTTAACTGGGACGGACAACCAATCAGGTGAGGGTAGGGGGAGGAGTTAGGGCGGGTCCAGGGTTACAGAGCCAATAACTGGGGGAATGGGGAGGAGAGAGGGAGGAGTCGAGAGGGGGAATCAAATCATTAACCGAAGAATATAGAACTTGCCAGAACTGCTGAATGAAAGACAACTTAGGTAACCAATGAGGGAGTTTGGAGGCAGGCCTCTCCAGACCTGGGCTAAACCACCGTCTCATCCATTCCTGGGGGGAGTCTTCTAGTTTCAGGAGCCCTCCACCAGAACCCGTGTTCGTCCTTGGTATTGTCCGGGGCTCTCAGGCCTTATTATTCAGGCGGACGACCCCAACACTCCTGAAAGTGGAACAGGTTTTGACCAGTGGGGATTGCAGGCAGCTTGTAGTACTCTGCTGCCCTTCCTCCTCTTAATTTCCCCAGCTCCAGCATGGAGGATGCAGTCCTTCATAAACTGCTCCAATGTGGAAGCAGGAATAACTTCTGTGCCTAGAATGTTGTTTCTCTCACATTCTTTATCATTCTGTTCTCACAGCTGCTGTGAAGTCGGTTTTACCCTTTTAAAAATGTTTCAGAGAGATGCCACCAGCCTGAGTGAGCTTTGTGGAGCCAAGGGTCTGCAGGAACTGGTTCTGCCTAGGATGGGGCAGCCCCCCCCCAATATAACCTTGCCATGGAACTTGCTTCATCAGCATCCCCCTTAAGGAGCCCCAATGCTGTGTGTAAAACCCAGAGATAAGGATATGATTGAGCCCAGCTAGCCAGGATTATTGTGACAGTATCTGCTTTGCTTGAAGTTCCAGTGAAAAACCCAAATGCACCCAAACCACCCA
Source organism: Pomatostomus ruficeps (assembly GCA_013400735.1). Classification (NCBI taxonomy): domain Eukaryota; kingdom Metazoa; phylum Chordata; class Aves; order Passeriformes; family Timaliidae; genus Pomatostomus; species Pomatostomus ruficeps. The sequence goes on from VYZT01031283.1 coordinate 50,405, forward strand.
ACATACAACACAAAAAGACCGTGATTCATTTCAGCTCCCTGAATAACTGAATTCCTTTCCAAACTTTCAGGTCACCCTGGAAAGAATGTTTTCAGAATATCTGTCAAACTGAAAACATTTCCCTTAAGTGATAATAACTGGTTTGGAACTTTGTGCAATGAAAACTTGAATAACTATTCCATTAATGAAATAATTTGTTACTCTATTAATCTTCCCTTTTATCTCTAAAATGTTAAGCAACAACTTATATATGTTCTCAATTACGTATCTGCCTTTATATTCTCATTTTCCACCTTCACTATGACTTGTGAAAGTGTCTAAAGAAAACTGTTGTCCAAAAGAAACTGGTGAAATAATTAAAAAGTAAGGTATTTTATAGTGTTTCTCACATATTTAGATCCTCACCAAGGATCTGTTAATAGAAGCTTAATCTGAATAATTGGGGTCTAGATGACAATTTTTGTTTGGCAGAAGGAGTCACTTTACAATTAAACTCACAGCTGGTTGCTCCAGTAGGTCCTTGCAATCTTCTTGCTGTACACTGGCTGCTCTCCAATGTCTTGTCTCTGTGATACAGAAGGCTGCTGAGTGGTTGAAAGGAGAGACAATGTTCCCTGCCTTGTTTCCTTGTGCTGAGCTTCTATGGAAGGACAAAACCTAAAAACTTGTCTCTGCCATGTTGAAGGAGTCTCAAGGTGTAAAACCAGGTTCGAAGTTTTCCTTCCTTCAGAGAAATTGCAAGTATCTCTCATCATTAGTGTAATTATAATAGAAGCTTAATTATCTCAACACTTCTGCCAAATGTGAGGGGAATTAGGTGGTGGGTTCAGAAGTTGCTGGCAGAGATGTTCACTTAGGCTGCTAATGGGACTGCATGGAAAATGGCACTCTTGGTAATTTTAATTACATTGCTAAGTATGACTTTTATACAAAATAATTTGCTATAAATTTGGCAGTGTGACCTACAAGGCAGAGTTTGGACTGGGCTTAGAACTGTTTCCAGTGCTGTTGCAGATCTGCATAGTGGCTATAGTGAAAACTTTTGGTCTCTCAGTTTCTGCATTTGTTAAACATCTTTAGAGAAAATCACTTTCAAGTCGTTCTTTGAAATCTGACTTCAAATGTATATGGCTATTGAGGACCTTAGACTTATTAATATAGGGAGTATAGCAGGCAAACCAATCTGTTTGCTTTTGAGCTTGACAAAATCTGAGTTACAGCAGGCCTCATGTATGTTGTAACAGAGGCTGGTCACTAGAAAAGGACTACAGCATTTTGACTCTTTGCTAATATCAGCCTAAGATAAAGGCATTTTCTACACTGTTGTCAGAACTGCTGCATTACCGCATAAATATGTAGAATTTATTTCATAGCCATGGCATGAAATGAAATATGAAAGTTCTTCTGAAGTATGGTTTTTGTAACCCAAGTCAAAAGGATTGTAATTTAAATAAGAAATAACAAGTTTTGTCTAAACATGAGGTTTTGCTTTCTGTAAAAAAAATTAAAACACTTTATTGTTTCAAAGTCATAGTAGCTTACTTGTTTTCCTTTCGGGTGGTTCTCCCTATTTCTATTCAATTGTTTAATGTTATTTGCTTAATGCCTTCAGTGCAGTGCTGAAAACAACTCTGTACTGTCAAAATGGCAGGTGACCAGAAACCAGACAGCTTTCCATGAATACATGTAGTTCTGGGCCATATGCACTCTTGATAAGCAAGGTAAGTTTTTCATATGAGTGTTGAAAAATAGAACATGTGTACTATGTCTAAATTGCCCTAAGGACAGAAATAAAACTTGTATCATGTTGTTCTTTAGGCTAAGTTTCTAAGGGAAGGTTTTTAAAAGCCATTTGTTTAAACCTGTATTTTTAAAGATCACTGTCTTGGGGTATGTCTGACTTTTTCACACTAAGAACCCTGACATCTTATCACATCCTGCCTAGTTGGTGAAAATTTCTGGAGAAAACTGTCTTGTGATGTTAAAAATAAATGCCCAGATGGGTTCAAGTATATAAACAAAATGAAACAAAACCCCAGAAGACAAAGTCCATGTTTCACTCTCCTGATGCCATGGCTACTGGCATATATTACTGCTACATAAAAGCATCTTACTGGGCACGAAACCTAACATTTTCCAGGGACTCTTGTTTGCTTTGTGCAGAACAAGATGGCTCCCAAACATTCCCACATTGGTGGAGTCTCTTCCCATTAGCAAGAGAGGGACATTTGTGTGATTTCTCTTATTTTGAATTGACTGTCCAGGTTAGGTGAAACAAAATAATTTTAGTGGTCACAAGGACATGTTTTAGCAGTATTTAGTCTTAAAATGGGAATTTGTGTTGGTGACACAAGCTTCTCTGTTACAGACATTATTCAAATTGACTTGATCTTTGAAAAGTCTTGCTAAGTGCCATTTCTAATCACACAGGCATATTTTAAATTTATAGACAGAGATATCCATTAATATATGGATAAATTGCCTGGTTCATGTACACATGTGGTTTTGGTCACCTTTGTTAGGAGACACTGAGTCCAGTAGCCTGAGAGAAACAGAGCTGCAGCGGCTCCATGGTCAAGCTTGGTTGGTCTAGCCAGTAGCAGATATTCCTTGTGGGCACTCATGTATACACCTGACACACACACAGGCATGGACAGCCACACAAATTAACACAGACAGAAGCACTCATGCAAACACAGGCTGCCTAATCAAAGATGCTCTGTACAGGAAGAGGTAAACAACATTCTAGGTGCTCCAGACAACAGAGTTCACTATACCTTTAAAATGAATCCATTTGTAGTAACTTAGATGTGAACTTTTAGAAAATAATTTAATATTCTCCACTTTTACAAGGTTAATTTTTTCATGGCTTCTTGATCACACAGATATCTAATCAACACCCAGATTCAGCTTTTGAAAGCATTTACTTGCCCTCTGGTTTCCTTCAATGTTATTACAGTGTGTAGTTTAAATCTTCTTTAATCTACTTCAATTCTGGAAGACTGATTAATAAACATTAATTATAAAGCTGCTGAGTAGGCATTATGAAAGAAGAGGATGAAGAGGAGGTAATGGCTGGGGAAGGGAGGATAAAATGTAATGATCTTTCTAGTCTGATATGTCACTATATGTGAGTATGTTCCCTGTTAGACCAAGTCTAGCAGGCAATCACACGTAACTGACCCGACTTCTGCTGCCACACAGCTGGAGCTTCCTCTCAAGCATTTGCATCCCTGTCTCAGCCTCTGCTCTTCCCTATGACAGAATGTTACAGATCTTGTCCATCATGGGTTTACTATCTGGTTGTATTTCACGCTCAGCAAAGCCCTGCCCATAAGCCCACTCACCTGCTGCACCCTGAGCTGGGATTTTTCTCGTTGCCCCATACACTGGCTGCATCCTTGAGCTCACAGGCCAGCACAGCATTGCCTCATGCATCCGAGATGACGTGATCTGAGCAGCCTTTGTGCCAGACCCTGGCAGTGAGAATGGGCCTTGGTGAGAACAAACTGCTCTGTCCATTTTTGTTTTCTTCTCTCTGAGTTTTTTGACTCTTGGTTGAATTAAGTTAAAAACAAGAAAGTCTGATTAACTAAACATAAAACCACCAAAACCCAGCAGTTTTTGCCCCTGAGAGCTCAAGGGATAGTGTCAGCAGTGGAAAGTGATGAGATAGAGCAGGGTTTGCTGTTTTGGCAGGAAAAGCCAAGGAGAGCATAGAAGTTTATGGATGAGGAGAAACTTATTTTCCAAGTCAGAAAAGTAAAATAAGGATAATATACTCTGGGGGTAGAAGTGGAGAATAAAATTCCTGCTAATAGATCATATTCATTCAGGAAGATTTATTTAGATCTGCTGAAAAGTGGTAACAAATATTTATGGGTACAAATTGTGATTAGAAAAAGCATGTCCCTAATTTCTCTTACTTGATAAATCAAACTAACACAGCATACAATTTTCATATTTATTCATTGATAATACGACTGTGGGGATGAGCTGGTAGATAAACTTACTGTTAGTCTGACAAACCCATTAAAATAGGGTACTGTGAGAGATGAACAACTTCAACTTTGGAAGCAAAATCCTTTGCTTTCTATTTCTACTATGATGACTGCCAGCTGTTTTCCATGGCCTTTCTATGGTCACTTTTCCTTATTACACGAAACAAACCTTTCTCTTTGCTATGTGAAGCCATTTAAGTGGCTTGACATAGCAAAGTGACTGGTATCACTGAGCAGAGTGATACCAGTCACTGAGAAAGGTAGGCCTTTCACCAAGCACTATTTTTACCATAAAGACCTAAAACCCTGCAAATGGTTACACAGTTACATACTGAAGCAGGCTGAGGAAATCCAGATTCTTCTCTTGTTCCTGTCAGGGGTTTCTTCTGTTGTGTTGGGCAAGAGGCTTAGGCCAAGAGTTAAAAACATGGGTTCCGTTTATATGTCTTAACCTGAAAATTTTTACACTGTTTTTTCCAAGAAAAGGAGCTCTGAATATGCAGGAGACACCAAATAATTTTTAAATGCTACATTTTCCTTCCCATGCATTTTTTTTTGTTTCAATTTCAATGCCATGGTTATTAGCATTTATAATGAATGGAGTAGCTATAAGAGCTAAGAATTCAAAGTTAAAAAACAAATCTCTTTCAGAAAGCCCAGATTTAAACTCTTAAGCTTGGTGTTCTTAGTGTTCATTAGTCACTTTTGGAGCTCTTGATGTTCATCTTGCTGGTTCTCAGCAGGACAGGCATAGTACAAATATATTTGCATCTGGCAGAGGTGTGCCATAGAAAGACTTGGAATGAAATAGACCCCTGAACTTCAGAGAGGACTAAATGGCAAAAGTTTCTGTCATCTTTCCGTGAAGGCTTTGCTGCAGGGTCATTATCTTTCCCTTTTATATTATATGCCCTACACATTTTAGAAACAGTCTTCACTGTATTTTAATGTCTTCTAGTTTGTTTATTTTTGTTGTGGTTTTAGTAGAAGGGAGGGGGCCATAAAGATGGCTCCTGTGAGAAGTTTCTGGAGTTCTTCACCATTTCCAGCAGAGCCAATCTCTGATGGCTCTGAAGATGATGGACATGTCACTGGCCATGTTTGGGCCAATTAGAAAGGTTAGTTACGCCTCTGTGATGACATATTTAAGGAAAAATCAAAACAAAATGCACACACACGCAGCTGCTTTTAGTTAGAGAAGGAGGAGGATGTGAGAACATGTGAGGGAAAACAACATGGAGGCACNTTTAGATAGCTGCAATGATTGATTTCTTTTTCTGTGTTATTACACGACAGTGTTTTACTTTTGTGTTTTCAATTTCATGGTGGATTAGGATATATTTCTAGTTCATGAGCAGAAATTGGCATCTGTTCAATAAACTATCCCAGAGATATATTCCTTCTTATGGAGGTGATGTTCTAATGATTCCTTCCCGTTTCAAAGCTATTTTGAGGCATTCAAAGTCAAAAAGCTGACAGATCAAGACTGAGGATTTAGGCAGAGAAAAGCTCAGCACTAGTGAATCTAACATATGTGTCTAGCCCTCATTGTGTCATTTACACTGCTGAATTATGTGTCTAGGCATAGTATTTCATAAGGATCTTAGCTCCTCCTGGCTTCATCCCAAAAACTAGAACTTCTGGAGACAGTTTTATTCTCCCTAGACCTCATTCATGGATACAACTCTCTGAAAAAGCTTCTAGTCTTCATGAAATATTACTTTCACATCCAGGCTATATCTAGATTAATCCAAGAGGCACTGCCAAAAATTCACTCCTGTACTTTACCTGACAGAAAATGACTAATGATTATTCAGCAGTTGTGGCAATTAAATATTGATAGTCTTTCTTTAAAGCTCTTTTATTTCATTATTTGATATTTGATTGTTTTTACTTTGTATAAATATGCAATCAATTTGCACCTAGTTGTGCACTTGTCACTTAACTCCCACTTACATTGCTATTCTGGGTAAGCATGAATTAAAATTACTTAGCCATGTTGCATCAACTAACTTTGCTTGAAAATTCTCCATATCCAGAAACATGGATGTAATAATAATAATGATAATAATTATGGTAATGGTGATAATAATGGTAGTAATAATAATGACAAGAACAAGAACAAAACAACAATAATAATAAAATAATAATAATAATAATCATAAGTAGTAGTAGCAGTAGTTGTAGTAGTAGTAGTAATATTCTAACTAAATAAGAGTAAAATAATGCAAACTACTGATGAAAAGTAGTAGCATCTATTCCAGCTAATACATCCACATATCCATTATTTTGGAAGGAAGCTGTGATGGCAGGGTTTCGTATGAGTCTTTAAAATATTGGCATTGAAAATGGAAATGAAAAAAGCACCACTGGCTAGACCTCTGACTGAAAGTTAGAAAAGGGTTATCAAAAGGTAAAAAAGGTTTTGAATGAGGAGGCATGATAATAGCATGATAATTACTCCATAGTAATTCTGGTACAATAAATTTTAATAATACTAATGTATTTTTATAAGGAGTAGGCAGGAACAGTAACAACCTCCTCAGCACAGGAAGGATATTGACCTGTGGATTATGTCTAGAGGATGGCCACCGAGATGGTTGGAGGAATGAAACACCTCTCCTATGAGGAAAGGCTGAGAGAATTTGGATTGTTAAGCCTGGAGAAGAGATGGCTTCCGAGTGACCATATTGCAGCCTTTCAGTACCTAAAGGAGAACTACAGCAAATCTAGAGGCGAACTGTTTACAAAGGCTTGTGAAGATATAACAGGAAGTAATGTCTTCAAACTGAGAGGAGGATTAGATTAGCCATTAGGAATAAATTCTTTGCTGTGAGGGTGGCAAGGCACTGGAACAGGTTGCCCAGAGAAGCTGTGGATGTCCCTTCCCTGGAAATGTTCAAGGCCAGGCTGGATAGGGCTCTGAGCAACCTGGTTGAGCAGAAGGTGTCCCTGTCCATGGCAGGGGTGTTGGAACTAGGTGATCTTTAAGGTTCCTTCTACCTCAAACCATTCTATGATTTCATGATAGAGAATGCAATTCCAATTAACCTGAAAAGCATATAAAAGTGAGAGATTGTGTCCCAATTTGTTCTTTAAAGAGTTTTCATTGCATGTGAAAATATGTGAAGACACAAATGATGTCTTCACATATTTGTCAGAATCACAAAGTATGCATCAAAAGACAATGCAGTAAAGGAAAATATTAATAGTTAACCCATATAATGTTAAGAAATAATAAAGCCAAAGATGATTTAACTTGTGATCCAAAAGCCATTGTGCTCATCAAGAAAAAAGAATTACAGGACTCAAGGGACTGTGAATTAGCTGAGACTAGGTAGAGTACAAAAATATTTTTATTGCTGAATAACCTTGCTCACTGTATAGCAGCAGGAGAGCTGACATCCCAGGAAACATACTGAGCAGTTGAAGCTCAGTTCCCTGAAGGGAAAAGGGAATCTCCTGAAATGTGAATGATGTTTAATATATGTTATCTGTGAAGAAACCATATACCCTTTAATAACTCAAAACTCTCTACACATTTTTCAATATTTATTTTGGGAACTTTCACTAGAATTACTGCAAGATGTAACTTCTGGGTAAGGTATATTTATTATAAGTTTGTGAGTGGTCTGATATCCCTCTGTGACTTGTGTATGTCAGAACCACAGGAAACCTATGTATGTGGTTGAGTATAGCATGGGAGTTACAGTTTCCCTCCCGTTTTGTATTTCTCAGTACAAGAATGTAAGTCCCATTGTGCCCTAGTTCTTTATTTAAACTGTGTTTCCCACAGAAGCAACAAGTATAGAAGTGCTTGGAGTTTAGTAGATAATTAGCAATGTGGATGGCTCTTTTGTCTCTTTTCAGAGCAAAGACGTAAAAGCACTCTTGAAAATATTTTCATGAGCCTAATCTTTGTTTCAGAATTTGGACTGCAAAGAGCAGAGCAACAACTACTCCCACGGCGTTTCCTGATTTCTCTTTTTTGTTGGCATTGGCAAGTTCAGAAATATAAATAGTGCACTTTTGCATGTTCCTCATGACAAGACATGACGCAGCACCTCGGGGGACGTGGTTTCCCATGTGCTGAGGTCAGTACCTGTTGAGTCATTCTGCAGCTTTCATTTCAGCTGTGCACCTGAGCTTTCTTCCCATAGGAAGCGGGGTGGAGGAGGAGTGTGTAGCTGTGTGTTGTCCTGAGGTGGAGGTAGGAAGCCATCTGACCCACAAGCAAACCCACTCAGAAACTGTCCAAGTTCCATGGGCTGATGTTATTCCTGTGAACTGAACTATGTTGGAGCAAAGAGGTGATCATAAAATCATGAAAGCAGAAATCATAAAGGACTGAGGGGTAAAGAAGAAATGAAACAAACTCAGAGGGATCTAGGAGAATGAACTATCAAAATGCAAAATGAGCTTCATTCAGTATGTAAATCAATCTGAATTTGCATTTGGTTTCTGTCTTACAGCAGTCTATAATTAGAACTGTGCTGACTACTTTTTTGTTGCTGGCATAGGAACTAAGAGAAAATCTAGATAATTGCCTAACACTGCAAAAGCCTTATGGCTCAGAGAAGAGTTTCATGTAATGAATCAAATTCTGAACTTGGCCCACTGATACTCTGGGAGCTTTTATACATTCTATTTTTCATGCTAGAACATTTCTGACTGTCTCAAAATCCAGCTGAAGGTTTGAGGAGGGATATTATTAAGATAAAAGTTTGAGCCTGTCTGTCTCAAAGTAGAGAAAAAGGTACTTACTAATGTAGTGAATTTATTTGCTATATATCAGTTCAGTTGCTTATAAATCTCCATAATAGTGTAATAGTATATTTTTTGGTACATGGATGCCATTACTCGTTAATATTTAAATGCACCTTCTAAAATATAATTTACAAGATATGTGGCTTTTAAAGACATTTTCATCTGAAGGTCTTCTCTGATAGCTGCTAGTCACTCACATGTCCTTGGCTTATACTATGTCTGGTAGGTTACAATGGAATAGCTTATGATAACTCAGCATATAACTTTAAGGAAGCTACTTAAATTTGCTTTTTCTTTTAAATTAACCCAATCTAATAAAGACTGTTACCTTTGGGGACAGGAGACATCTGAATTACCTAAAAAAATGAAAATATTCAGCTCACACTGAGAAACAGAAATGAAGTATAAAAGACATGAAGAGTGATTATGTCACACAGCAGGAGCATCACATAAATAGCTTTAGGAAGAGATCTTGAGTCTTTAGTAAGATGTACAATATTTATAACACAGAAGACTGTCAGGAAGATATCAGGTAGCCCAGATTTTATCAGCATATGAGTTAAATATTGAGGAAGCAGATTGTAACCATTCTTTAACACTCCAAACCATGTAATGGGCAGTGCACAAACATGTTGCCCACTTAATGAATTAAATCAGTTAATGTACTAAATAGTTTGCTGGATGTATTTTATTTACTAATTACGCTTATAATAATTTCCTGATTCCATTTTCAATATTACTTAGTAAGTTTAACTTCCCTAAATGAGCTTCAGGAAATTCAGACTTTGTGGTGAGGCTGTTATCCAAGTTGCAAAAAAATTTACCACAGAATTTTTTACCTACTGTGACAGGTTTGAGACCTGGGTTTATATCCTAGATTTTAAAATAAAAACAAACAAAACATTTTAAAAATTAAAAATACAAAGATAAAAATGTACATCAAAACAAAGTCTGGTATGACATGAAAAAAATTTTAAAAATTCCAATCTAACATGCAATTTCTTAGGGACAAATTCCTATGACTTAAGTTCTACCAAAACCCATCTAACATGGCACCTGCTTTTGACTGGCTCTTCTTTTGAGATGCCTCACCATGAAAAATTGTGACTAATCTCAACAAAATCTTCCTAGAAAAACAAATCAAAATAAGCCAGTGTTTTGGCAACTGGTTTTCAGTGTTTTATTTTTTTAATAATTTCCATCCCTCTTAATCAATAAGATTTTGACTTCTCTGTTGGGCAGTGTTTTCAACCAGAACTGCCAAATGTTCAGGGTTCTGTGAGGTGATGTTGTAGGTGACAAAATCCAGGAAAAATTCCCCCTCTCTTGCTAGTGGCCTTCCTGTGAGAACCAGGTGGCACTGGGGTGACCCTTGAAGCCTCACAGTGAACAATTCTGTTGTAATAACATTTAGAAAAGCAGCATATAACCTGATGTGAGTGCGTGCCAATAATGATTCATTTCTTCTCTTAGGATAATAAAACATTTTAATTATCATATATTATCCCCCCAGGTTATAACAGAGATGCAGCATTCACTGCACAACTGTCTATAGATTTCTTCCACAAACATTTACAATAGTGAAGGTGAATGTCACAGTGCTTAACAGCATCTTTTTCAGATAGAAATCAATTCTGTGAGAAGCAAAATTAATAACTTCCATTGATTTCAGTACAAATTATATATTCATTTTTTCACAGAATTACATGTAATAAGTGGGTATGTGACCTCTCTCAGATGCTTTTATTAGTCTGTGAATAGCTTCAGTTGAAAAACTGATCTTCACTAACACTGAATTGCTCTAAAATACATTTTAAGCATTGACATTATGAATTTAAAGTTTTCTCTGCAAAAATCAAATGCCTTCAAACATTCCCTTAGTCAGACTTACTGATGCACTTCTAATCATACTGATTTTCCTCAGTTTTACTGACCACAGTGGTATGATGTCCTTTGTGCACAGTTCTTGGTCTTTTGATAATTTTTCTTCCTTGACTCTTAAATATACGATTTTTAGCATCACTTTGCTTGCCCTTTCCCATTTGTCCATAGAGTGAGTCACAGAAGGTTTTTCCAACATTCCTCTAGAGGCTCATGCATGTATAGAGGAATCACAAAGTAATTTTACTTTCTTCCCTTGAGATTGGATGCATGAGACACTCTAATCTTCACTTCTTCTGCAGCAATGTGTAACTTATGGCTATATTACTGCATGCACTTTTCCCACTATCCAGTGACATAAATAATTCGTAGCACAATCAGAATACAATGGCACAAGCCTTGCAATGAGTCCCTGATACTTGCCATGCCTATGTAATTAATATTGGACATCCTCCTATGACAGTAGTATAAATTGCTCAGCTAAATAGGACACCAGTAACTCTTATGGGCAAACCTTTATTGTCATTTGCAAAGAACTCCATATATTTTTTAAATAAATGTAAACTTCACCCACCTTCATTTTATTTTGTACAATGTGCAAACCTGTAATCATCCCTGACTTATATTGTATTGATACTCCAGCTAGAGATCCTGAAAATGAGCCATTAACATAACAAGTCGGAAAACACCTACAGTTTTCATAGTTTGGCACATTTGCCAAAGAAGCTAACAAGAACAAAAAAAGTATTTGAATTCCATTTTGCCAGATTGCTGATGGCAATTACTGTATCTGTCTATTCAGAGTTAGTTTAGTTTTCATGCATGGAGTCCTCCTTGTGTAGACAAATACGGCTAGATGAACTAACTGGCACAGAAGCTTTGAAAAAACCAAAAGAGATTTTTTAGATCACCTCCGATAAATTTGTTGAGACAAAACAGTGCTTTGAATTATATTTGGAAACAATTGGGCATTACTTATTCATATCCAGAGAATTCAAGGATAAGTCTGGTATTAGATTATTATTAGCAAAATTATCAGCCATATTTACCTAATCAGTGAAATTCTCTCCTTCTCTTACCTTGCCAGAAAGGAGGACAAAACTGTCCTTTTGTGTGTCAATCTAGAGGACTCTACAGCTGTGCAGAGGCCTGTGTCATGTTATACAATTACCTCCACTCCACTTGTGGGTTATTGGCTTTGTGAGCCTGCAGATGAAATGTTGACCTGTTTCAGAATATGGTTCTAAGGCACCAGGAAGATTTGAGGTAAATACCAGTTTTACACATACCCCTGTGACTTCTAAACATACCTCTGAGCAAGGTATGGCATTTAAGTTGGACCACCTTGGGATTTGAGTGGAGGACTGCTACAACTCAAGCACACCTCTGAAGCATAAAGTCTTCCTTCTGAAAGTACCAATTCACTGTCAACCAACCTTCATAGAACTTCATAAGTGTTTTCTTGCTAGGTTAGCTACTGGTAGGGAAAGGTAACAAGAACTCTATTTCTCATCCACTTCCTTCCCCTATAGTTCTACTTTGTTTCACTCAGACAGTATAGGTGTATGTCCATATCGTATAAGTAAACTAGTTTATTACTTTGGACAAACAGTACACTCATGTTTACAGCAGTGTAGACTCTGAAAACTTTTGTATGTCAGTTGTTAAAGCTGCCTGCATGCTTCAGATGGGAAGCGAGCCAGTTTTGTTCCTGTATTTCAAGTCAATCTCCAGTCTCACAGTTTGTTTATAACCTGGCCAGGGTCATGCCAGGAGCTAAGGTAACTTTCCACACCCCATATATTGTCACTGCGTCTGATGCTGATGAGGCTGCTTCATTTTTTTTTGAGGATGAGCTGCGTTGACTTTCTAATCTGTGTAAACGAGTGAAAAAAAGAAGCTGAAGAAGAATTCTATCCCGTGTTCCATTTGCATATGTATAAATCAAGTCACAAATAGCCAATATAATTCTTATGTTCTGCAGCAAAACCTTCTCACATAAAAAAGCACAAAGTTCTTGCACCAATTTAAAAATAAAAAAATAAAAGCTAGTAATTCTAAAATGAAAGTAATTTGACAACCCAGTGAGAAGTATATTGGACTAAATAGTAAAAACAATCTCTCAATAGCAGATCAACCTTCATGACACTGTGTTTATTGAAAGTATATTTTGCTTTATATATTTGGCTTCATTTTTAAAAGTAGATGCTCCAGCGTGGTCACCTCCTTCACAAACTGCAGGACTTTTATCTCAGTCTCTGTCTCTCACTGGGCTGCACCTGCTACGGCTTCTCTTGGCATCTACGGCTCCTGTGGCTTCCTCTGACATCCATGGCTGCTGCGGCTTCCGACATCTCCCCGCTCCAATGTTGGCACCTCACCCACGGACTGTGGGTGGCTCTGCATCCCTCATGGACCCCATGGACTGCAGGGGGGACACCCCGCCTCACCATGGGCTCACCACGGCCTGCAGAGGAATCGCAGCTCCAGAGCCTGGGGCACCTCCTCTCCCTCCTTCTCCACTGACCTTGGTGTCTCCATGTTGTTTTCCCTCACATGTTCTCACATCCTCCTCCTTCTCTAACTAAAAGCAGCTGCGTGCACATTTTGTTTTGATTTTTTCCTTAAATATGTCATCACAGAGGTGTAACAAACCTTACTAATTGGCCCAAACATGGCCAGTGACATGTCCATCATCTTCAGAGCCATCAGAGATTGNGCCTCTCTCCCCCTCCTCTGGATGTCCAGAAGTGAAGAAGTCCTCTCCAGCTCTGCTTAGCCCCTTTTAACTAGTCCCATTCCCCCAGTATCTCTGCCCCCCTCTGAGGGGAAAACTCAGATACCAGGGAATCTTAGAAAAGGGCTAGCTAGCCACACCCATCTCAGAGCCAACTCTTTGTTTTTCTTAATCACCACCCATTATGACTTCCCAGGAACTAATTACCCACCCATTATCAACAAGAATGGGGAAAAATTCCTAAGACAGGGAGACAAACAAAAAAAGAAAAAGTATCCCAAACCCCAACACCCTCACAGCAAAGAATTTCTTCCTAATGGCTAATCTAATCCTCCTCTCAGTTTGAAGACATTACTTCCTGTTATATCTTCACAAGCCTTTGTAAACAGTTCCCCTCCAGATTCCTTGCAGTCCTCCTTTAGGTACTGAAAGGCTGCAATGCAGTCCAGGCTGAACAATCCCAATCCTCTCAGCCTTTCCTCATAGGAGAGTTGTTCCAGCCCTGTAATCATCTTGGTGTCCCTCCTTTGGACTTGCTCCAACAGGTCCCAGTTCTTCCTGTGCTGGGGACTCCAGAGCTGGATGCAGCACTACAGGTGGGGTCCCATCAGAGCAGAGCAGAGCAGAGGGACAGAATCCCCTCCCTCGCCCTGCTGGCCACACTTTTGATGCAGCCCAAGATAAGTTTGGCTTTTTGGGCTGAGAATGCCCATGGCTGGGTCATGTCCAGCCTCTCACCCAGCAGCACCCCCAAGTCCTTCTGGGCAGGGCTGCTCCCAATCTGTTCATCCCCAGCCTGTGTTGATACCAAGGGTTGCCCCAACCCAGGTGCAGCACCTTGCACTTGGCCTTGTTAAACCTCATGGGGTTTCCATGTGTTCACTTCTCAAGATCCCTCTGCATGCCTTATTTCTCGCAAAGTTATAGTGAGGTCTTAAACAGAGCTGTGTAGTACCTGGTTGTGTGGCTGAGTACTCAGTCATACAAATAGTATTTCTGGAGCCAAGAAATCTCCTCCCAGGGGTCAGTCTTTACACAGCTGAAGGAAGATTCTTCATCTGGCTCAGGGGAATAGTTTCTGTTTGCTCTTTTGTTTGAGATTGAAAGAAGCTGCCTCTTGTTTATTCTGAGTCTTTTCCCTGTCTGAGAAGAAATGTCCTTCCAAGAAGATGATGCCATAGAAGGGTTTATTATTCGTAAGTGATTTATTGCATTTATGTTAGGTTATTATATTACTATCGTGGGAACACTGCAAAATTTTCATACGCAGTTACATTTCAGTAGTGTATTGTATCAAAAATTCATTAGTAAAATAGAGTAAGATACATATATTTTCCGTAAAATATATGTACTCTATTCCACCAGCTGTAAGCCTCTCCATTTTCTTTCAGAAAAAACAGACAGGCTGGGGGAAGGATGGGAAAACAGTGCATTCAATGACTGATCCTAGAGCAGACTTGTAATCCTGCTTGCCCTTCTGCCTCAGGTCTGTTAGTCTGGAAGCTCTTTGGAGCTAGCACTTTTTCTATAACATATTGATTATTGGTGAAAAATCTGAGTTGGGATCTGAGTTAGAGACCCTAGAAGCCGTTTTTCCTCTAGCAAGAAAGGCTACAGTGGGAATGTTTGGATTATTTAAAGTGAATCTGAAGTCAGGTTCATCACTCACTTGTGAAATAGCTTTTATGTTCCAGAGGAAATGTAAAAACAATAGATACAGTAATATTTCTTAAATTAATCCTTTAAACTTTGAAAACATGCAGAAAAAGGAAGGAAACACTGTGATTTCTGTGTAACATTAGCTATTTTATTCTTCAAATTCAGATAAGGCTAAGTAAAAATAATGAAGTTAGATGAGGATTGTCCTTGTTTTATTGCCAGGGAAAAACAAATTCCAAGGAAAATATAAATGCTGTTTTCACCCCATGGAGTCCAAATATATTCACGTATTAAAGATGATTAATAACAATGCAAGTCAAAATTAGGGTAAATTAAACTGTAAATCGTTAAATACTAATGAAAAACAATAATGAAATAAAATCAAGCCTATTTGCTTAAGTCAGTGTTAGCTAGAAATGTATCTGAGTGTGCCCTGCCAAATACTAATTAAATCAAATCAATTGTGTGCTGCTCTACATTTGTCTTGTCTGTTTACAGTGTATCAAGCTATATGGTTAAAAAGAAAAAGTCTTCAGTTAGCACTGGAAATGCAAGGGGGGCATTCTGAATTTTCAGTTAGTGCTGCAAAGGGATTAACAGCCATGAAGATTGATGACTTTGACAATGTGGTTGTACAAAGAACAAAAATTACTGCCAGCATTTCATAAACTCAGCAATTCCTGTGTAAAACTTGTATTGTAGACAAGTTTAACAGGAGTGTTTTCTTGCATAGTAATTGATTGACTTTACACACATAAAGCATTTTAATTTTAAAAGGTTGTCCATCATACCTTTGGATTTCAACTGAGTACTTGACATGACCAGGATAAATATTTTTTGGTAAGTTACAGTATGGTAGAAGGGGTGCTTCCAGTTGCTGAAATGTTTTCTTTCTGGCAATGTCAGACATACATCTACGTAATACTATTATCTCTCTCTTTGTCAGAATTCCTGGGTCTGTTCTGTTTACAAGTGCCATTCATGTTTTACTGAAACTAATTTGTGCTAAGGATGGCTTTCACAACATAAAATCATGACAATTATTTCAGTCATCCTTTTCCTAATTTTCCCCCTCCCCATGCATTCAGTATATCAGTATAGTTTTTCTATGAAACACTTGATTTTGTATCAAAACTCCTAAAGTTTATGTCCATGCTGCCTTCGCCATTGTCTGGTCAGGGACTTTTTTACCAAGATCCTCTATTAGGAGTTTCTAGATATACACTACCACACCCCTTTGAAGCTGAAATTTGTGTCAATATTATGCTAATTTAAAGTTTCTTGTAGTCTGCCCTAAGCAGAGTTGTCAATTGGCATTGCAGAGTAAGGTGACCAAACTGTTCTCTTCTCACAACATTTAGGTTCTAATACCCAAATATATGACAATGTTATCTTATATTTGCCAATAATGAATTAAGCTAAACACCTGGACATTGGTGCTAAGCACCTTCCCCGTCCTTTGTGCTCCCTTGACTCCTTAGAGTCAAGTACTTCTTTTTCTATAACATAGTTGGAGCTTGGAGTTGTTCCACTTTGTATAAAAATTGGATAGTTCATGGAGGCAAGCCTCCCAAGAGTCATTTCCCAGTCAAAGAATTCCTGTGCAGTATGGGGTGACGGGTTATAGGTACAGCTGTGAATTCATCCCACAAGGTTATTCAGTGCCCTGGAGTCCTACCTACAAACCTGTTGGTTACTCATTAGTCATTGCTCTTCCCACTGCTGTCAGAAAATGTTGTGGGCTTGGGTGGGGGTTTTGTTGTTGTTTATTTTTTTTGTTTGTGGTTTTTTTCTTTCAAGGCTGATACATTTCCAGATAAAGTTTCTGGGTTTTATGAAACATCACTTTTCAGGAAAGAAAAAAAGAAGAAAAAAATTCTGGATCGTCTCTCATAAACATCTTCCTAAAACCCCATTCCTTTTGCAACAGTTCCATCTTTGTTATCTTCTTGTACCTGCTCCATTCTGAAGCTGCCTGTTTCTAAGTGGCTCCATAGAATACAAGTGTCTCCTCTCAGATTGCTATAAAGATGTCTCCTTTCTCTCAAGCTGGCTCTGGGCCAGTCTGGCTTCTTAGTTTAGCAATTCTTGTTCCAGTAGAATAGATAAGATAAGCCACTATCTGTCTCTTACAGCAAAGTCTTCACAAATTCCCTTGCTTTGGAAGGACTCCATCTCCTTGCTGTCTCACATAAAATTATGGAGACTAGTTTGGCTAAAAAGTATTCCCCAAGCACACATTGCATGGGGCATTACACAAACACTGCCTGTTTACAAACATTTTAATTAGACATAATGACAAGAAAAGCCATGTTCCAGAAATGTGCATATGCAAATACACATTTGACACCGTTCATCTATATGAATTAAAATGAATTCTTTCTACGTTTAGAACAAGGGATCTTAAAATCTCTTACTTTGTATAGACACAAAAATATTGCAGCTAGATAAAGGAGGTCATTCAGGTCTGCTGTTACCCTCACCGTGCAGCAATAGGTCCTTATGTATCAAAGCCCCACATATGTTGAGCAAAATCTACCAAGACAAAGCAATGGGGCGATTTCTTACGCAAGTTCCAACACACTCTGTTTTTCCTTGAACGTAAAGTGGTCCACTCACTATCTGTCAGGAAACAGTACCTGATGATGGCTTAAGAATATATGTTCAGGGAAATATATTAACTCTTATTGAACTGATAGATACAGTCAAATGAAAAAGTTGGTTTTGGCAGAGGGGACATTGTTATGGTCTGAAACAGAAGTAAAAAACTCCACAGGATGGGAAAAGGTGTTTGATAGCTATGAAGCAGAAGGGAATGTTTGCAAGAGGGGAGAAGGTAGCTAACCCCTGTGTTTAGAAGAAATAGAAACAGGTATTTATCACCTCTAGATCACTCCAAGATTGATTGTGGGAAAATTACAGTAGGAGGTAAAAGCAGTATCTCGATGGATTCCTTGATTTTAATATCACCTAGACATATTTTAAAAGTAAGCCTGGATTGCAACAAGACTTTCTCCACCTGACACTGATTTGTTATGATGAAAATTGTTTGCTTTAGTGAGTGTTTCAGGGTGCATAACCAAATCAGGTTTGCCTCCACGTGTTCCAGGAAGGTATACGGTGTACTGAATAAGGAGTATATATATTCAGTGACATGGGAAATGGATTATGTGAGGAGAAACCCATGCAAAGGAGCCTGAGGACACCATATAATTCCCACATCCACCTTCTGGTTAACTCCACAGAAGGTGCTAGTGGGAAAATGAGTTCTGCCTCTTTTATCTTTCTTTACTTAGTATTCTCTTGTTTCAGTTTAAAGCTGTTTAAAGTTACTACTGTTCATAAAAACAGCTCTAATTTTCTTAAATTTTAAAAAACAAAAAGTGAATTCTTATTTCCAATTAAAACTTTTTTTCAAAGTAAAAAAATTATTCTTAAATACAAGTATATTAAATCTCTAGAGTGAATGCCTCAGAAGCACAATGTCTCACAACCTATAAAGTCCACTGGAATGATTATTCCAAAGTCCTTGGGTTTGGAACTAAAAATAAAAATTCTAATGAAAAAGCAGCATGTATTATGATTTGTTGCTTTCCAGCTATGTTAGTGACAATTATCAGTCGTTTGAAGCAATTTTGCCTGACAGGAGTCTCATTTTTGCAATTGTAAGGTGTGTTTGGGATGAACTCCACAGGTCTTGTGTTTTTCTCTGCTGAACAGAGCAGGAGGATCAGTGCAGTGTGATTTTCTTCTTTCTGCAGGTCCACCTTTATGGTCTAGTTTGTCACAGTCAAGGTCTTGAAGAAAAATATAGTGGGAATTAAAATGAGCGGAGTGGGACAAGAGAACAGTAGCTATACAAGACTGTGTGCCATCCTTTATAGATGGTGGAGAGTGAAAAACATGAAAAGACAAGATGTAATTGTTGCATAAACCAATATTCAAAATGACATTGAGCGAACAGGAAAAACTGGACAGAAGTGTGAGAAAGTCATGCTGGTGTTCTTCCGTAAATCTTTATAATACTGCATGGGATTTTTTTAATATATCTTTCCTCTCATGCCTTTAACTCTGCTTTTAACTCTGCCAAATGCTTTCTTGGATTGGACATTTTCGTTATAAATGTTCCATGGCAAAAGTCAGTTACTTTCTATTTTCACAGCTGAGCTTTACCCTGTGATACAGAAAATGGCTAGTTATTTTTGAAACAGACCTGGCTACTACTGCAAGGGGGAACAGATTAACTTCTGTGATTTTATCCAGTGGAAATATTTTCCCAGGCACAGCTCCAACTAAAGCAGAGGTATGTCAGCCCCTGACTGTCTCCAGTCCTAATCCAAAGCTGACAGGGTAGTTCTGGTAGTGGTTCGCTGACTCACAGTATCCAAACCAATAGAATGACAGGAAAAATGCTGCACCTACACTATGCACAGTATCCATAAAAGATAAACATAATTTGCTATTTAAATTATGATCAAACCTTTTCAACAAAATACCATTTTACCAAGAAGCTCCATGGTAGATTAAGTAATACTACAGTGTGATAAATAACATTTTGTTCTACATGCATCATAAATATGGCATAAAACCTCTTCAAACCTCTTTTTACAAGGGCTCACTGATATATGCAGCCTGGATGGCTGATATGACAGTGCAAAGATGCAGAGTTAAGGTCTGTGAAGCCATGGCCTCAGTATCCAGTGCTTATCTGGTGTTAGCAACAATCATGAAACCTTAATGAAAGTTATAAAGGCACTTAAAAACCCCATTATTTTAGTAGAATTTTTCCTAAGGCATAAAGATTAACACAAATTATTTAGTTGGCTGTCAGACTGTAGAATGACTGATTTTCTTTGTACACTTGAAAAACTCTTGTCAGTGTGAACAAGGGCTCCCTACGAAGATCATGGTTGTCAAATGCTCTTTTCCAGTCTTGAATTTCAAGTTTGCGTTTTAAATTCAAATTTTTAAGTGTTATGAATCTATGTGCTTATAGTTATATACATTATGGGGCAAAAAAATGCTTGCCCAGATGTATGCTTGATGTTAATTTTGTTTGCTAGATCCTCAGGGAGGGCTATTTCAAAACAGTGTTGTTTTCAATAAAACATCAAAGCTTTTTCATTCCTTCAAAATAACTCTCTTATTGAAAAGCTGTAATAGCTTGGTTAAAGTGTATGTGAATGTGTGTATCTACCTTGCAGCACATAAATAACTGACAAGAATCAGTTTGTAGTCCTAGATATTATATACTACATTACCAAATCTCAATCAGAATCACCTTATTTATTCTATTTGCTTATTCTTCATCTGTAAATGTTGCAAACTATGCAAGTTTCCCATTTTTAGGTCTTTAAATGATTTGACTGGTTTTTTTCTTCAGCTTTATGATCTAATCTACAGCATTGTTTGCTGGGACAAATTATTTTTCAATGTTAAGAAAGAAACTAGTGTAGTATTTTTTTTTCTAAGATGAAAAAATTTTTGCCAA
Source organism: Pomatostomus ruficeps (assembly GCA_013400735.1). Classification (NCBI taxonomy): domain Eukaryota; kingdom Metazoa; phylum Chordata; class Aves; order Passeriformes; family Timaliidae; genus Pomatostomus; species Pomatostomus ruficeps. The sequence goes on from VYZT01031283.1 coordinate 70,941, forward strand.
ATAAATACCAAGGATATATAGTTAAATACGAACAGTGGCAAGGAGGGGAGGGGTGTTAAAATTTTTCCATAGGACAGTTCTCAAAGTATATAACCTACAAAATATAGACATCAGAAAACATCACTAATTCAGATACTTCTTTTCCAGGATGATAAGTCATGCTGAATTGAGGTGAATATCTATACCTGATCTAAGTGTTACTTTTATAGATGTTCAACTGAGGAACAAAATATGATTATCATGTTCCCATAGCTACATCTGATCAATAGATAAAGCCTATACTAATATATTTTATTCTATTTCGTGAATTAATATATTAACAGAAGATCTATTTTCTCATACAGTAGAAAATTCATCTACAGTCCACAAGTAGACTCCAGCTGGGCCTCAACTCAGTGGGATGAGCCAATGGCCATGTTGCTTTGCTTAAAGGTGAAGTTAAGCTGCTTTTTTTTCTATTCTGGAGGGGGATGTGTTATAATCTTACTAACATTGTGTCAGTGACCATGCATTTATGTTGTTAAAAGTTTCATTTTTAGCATTTCTTTTCAAAATGTTTTCCTGAGAGGATTTGGTGTAGTCTTGTAAACCAATCCTAAATTCAAGGGAGGATATTATCAAAGTAGTAAATATATTTATTTATATGGAAAATTTAATCGTAATAAGTAGCTGTTTATGTTAGAAATGTCATCTGTGACTTTCTTTCTTCCATCCTGATATGACTGCAATGCTGATCTTCATTTGACAACTAATATGTACAGAGTCACCATTTATGCCAAATACCTGGATATACTCAGTAGAGAAATCTCCCTGGAACTTTTAACTGACTGCTGCTAAAGTGAGAGCCTTTTAATCCTGCAATCTCCATCCTGTAAAAGTCAAAAAAGCTGATCTGGGTATCAGCTGTCTCTTTTCAATGAGACAGCCATTTGGGATACAATTTTCTGTAGTTCTGTACAACTACCAATTATTCACTGCCACAGTGGGCCATTAAAGACATATCAGTCAGTGACTCATGTCTGATACTTATTTTATAAATCTAAAAATCTAAAAACAAAAAGAAAATTCTTCATAATTCCTAAATTCGTGGCAAATTCTGCTTATAAAAATAATTATCTCCAGTGAAGGAATGAGTTAAACATTTTGGATGGTACCCCAAAATGTATCAGCAGGTAGGCCTATAGAGCCAAGCTGGAATGGGAAGGCAAGGTGTCATCTGAAACAGGATCTGAGTCTACTAGAGGAGCAGAGCATTGGGCCAGGCTGCTGAGCATTGTTATATGTCAAATAAGGTCAGGAGTGAACCAAGTTTCAGGCAACTGCTCAAACTGGGATGCAGCGAGCTGAAGAGCTAAACACCAGCACTGCAAGAGACTGGGTGAAGGCCAGAAAGCTGAAGCCTGAGTAAGACAGGGAGACATGAGAGAGAGAGCTGAATGATGTCAGACCAGACAGTCACAATCAGTGCTCTGCCAGGAGTAAAGGAACCAGAATTTAGACAGCAAATGGAGTGAGGAGCCTTAGGATCAGACTGGAGGAGAAGATTCAAACAAGGCTACAGATGAGAGGTGCAGAAATGAGAGAGACAAGAACCTGATGCACAGCAGTAACCAAAAGGAATAACTGGGAGCAACCAATAGGATTGTCTGACCTGGCCAGTAAATAGGGAAAACCACCAGCCAGACTCAGGATGCCTGCCCTCTCAGTCCTCCTGGACTCCCAAACAGCTGACGAGAGTAACTGTTCCTGGAGCCCAATAGTGTGGCTAAGGCTGAAACAGCTGGAAATAGCTAGTAATTGGGATTTACCCAGGCAAGCAAGCAGAATTAGATGTTAATTCATCACAAATTAGGGTTAAAAAAATAAAAACTGCTTCCAGAAAAAAGAAAAAGCTTTGGTAAAAAGGTGCACTGAAATTTTCTAGAAGTCAGATAAAGATGGAGCAAAGGACTGTGACTTGACTAAAACAAATATTGCAATACAGCCAAAGAAAACATTTTTTACTCACAAGTGAGATATTTTAGTAGTGGGGGGGGTTGGAAAAAAGTTTACAAATTTTATAAATTTTCTCTAAACATTTCAGGTTGTGGCAGTACATGTGCCTGTAATGTATGTATGAATATATGTAAGTATACAATGTTGGTTTCCCCTGCCCCCAGCAGGCCTACTCCAAATCATTGCATAATTGTGTCTGATAACATGCTGCCAGTTCTGTCTACACAGAGCCATCAGAGGACATTAGGAACTCTGCTATTTTGCATAAGCATTTTGCAAGCTATTTTCATCTCATGTACTGCCATCTCAGAAAAATTCATCTGTTCACATCTCCTGTTTATTAGCTTCAACACAGAGCTGTACTGACACAAATATATGGGTAATGTTCCTAAAAAAAAGTAGCTCAAAGCATTACCTTTTCCAGTTCTCAACTCTTCCATGCAGCTCAAGGGAAACTCTTGGAAACACTGATGTCCCAAGCTTTGAAAAGTTCATTTGAATAAAGTTGATACTATGCACCTCCTGACACAGACTGAAAAGCAGATTGCCTCTCCAAACAGCTACCTGCTATTTATATTTAATCATGAGCAAACAGGGTTTCAAAGAAAGCTCCTCAGTAAATATGAATTAGTTATGGATATTTTTCTTCTTGTTCTTAAAGGAGTAGGTGATTATCATCCTGATTGCCATAGAAATAAAAATAAAGGAATTTTAAAAAAGTAGAATCCCAACTCTCAGAATCTTAATATGTAATGAACCTTTCTACTGGACCAGATCCAATAATTTATAAGTTGGGGTTTTTTTGAAATCAGTAAATGGAATTAAAAACTACTACTCTAGAGTGATAGCAAATCAATCTTTTAAGAATAGGTTTTTATTGCTTGGAACCAGATCAAGATAAAAATAGAGGTAGTAGTTTTAATGAGAGCTCTAGTACTTTCTGAATGGACTAATCTGAGTGACTTGCTAATAAAAAATGGTAAATAGTGATGCCAGTTTGCAGTACATTCCATATGTAAATTTTTGTCTTACATAACATGCTCAGACTAAGGAGGAAAATGATCACATTTAAAAAAACCTCAGGAAAATCTTGTGTGGTATTTATGTATGTCAGGGAACATTTCTCCTTCATTTCTTTACAAGTCTATGCAAATCCATCTACAAATGGATATACCTTCACAGGGATCTAAAATTGATACATTTTTTTGTGGCTAAAATTAATGTGGAATTTAAAGAGCACCACAGTCATATGTGAGCTCTTCAGGAGCTAAGATGTGTTTAGGTAGCTGTGTTTTGTAAAATGCCATATTCTGTGTTTATAATATATAATCACCATATTTTTATCTTCACATACATATAAAATAACAACATCCTTTGTTCATTTGATGGCATTCTTCAATATTGAGAATAAAAAGTCATCAACTACGAAATTCTTAGTTTTTTGGAAGAGACTTGACTAAACTTTCAGGTAAATTTGTTTAGTAAAGTAGCTTTGGGAATATAAAATCTTCATGCAGCTCAGAAGGGATCTAAAAATCCTTACAAAATCATTTTTACTGGAGAAATTATTTAGAATGCTCAGCTGTGAGGCTGATTCAGTTATCTGACAAGCCACTTTTCCTTCTGATAGCATTAATTGCTTCAGGGCTGTGATAGATAGGGAAAAGTCTGATTGTTAAAATTTAACTGCAAGAGAGCAGGAGCATTACATCTGCCAAGGAGCTAATGAGTAGCTAAATGATCAGAAAAGGCAGCACTGACATTTGTGCAATAAAACCAGAAGAGATGAAGTTGAATTATGAATCCTTCAGAGTAAATATCTTATTTTCCCCAGTATATTAGAGCTAGCAATTAAACAACTTGTATTTCCAATATTAGATTTTATGTTTGACCATATGGTACAGCTTACAGAAGTAATTTGGGCAGAACCTGATGTGGGTTTTTTATGTGCTTGCTAAGTTTTTTTCTTTGTACAAGCAGATGCCAACATTAAAAACATATCACTGGGTACTATTAGAGTAGGTACATTAGCTAGACATTAAAAAAATGAGCCAGTCTATATTTTCCTCAGTGAATAAATATGCAATTCAAACTGCTTTAAATTCATAGGTCTAAGCCACTGGTCTTTATATATGATAGTGATAAAGTACATATGTCTGAGCCTGTAGTTTTACCTGAAACTTCTCATATGATCTGAACAGCGGAAACCTGCTGATTATGTGATTTGTGCATGGATGAACGACAGCTCGGGTGGAAAAGCAAGAGGCTACTTTCAGAGAGATGGACATTTCAGCACTGCCTGAGACACGCTGCTGTGTAATGCTGGCAGAAGTTTGAATGAGTCATTTTACAAGGTGATGCCAAAAGAAGATTGATAGTTGGATCAGAAAAAATTTTTATCAAAGTTTGTTTCAAGATAACATGACTTTCACTACCTTATAACTAGCAATTACCAGTTTTTCATAAAAAGCAAAGCAAATCAGATGTTGGATTCAGTAGGTTGGAAGTGTTTGCAGCACTTTGTTTAATGCTGCTGTATGCAGTAGTGCTTGCTTCTGATCACAGGTGGATTAACTCGGAATAGCTGATGTGGCCACTGCCCCCTCTGCCTCCCCCAGACTCCCACCATCCCTCCAGCAGATCCGAAATACAGTGTTATGAATTAGAGTCTGGATCCAGAGCTGCTAAATTCAACAGGAGTCATTTCTTTCTCTCCAGAGAAACTGAACTTGTTCCTCGGGTTTCTGTGCTAACTCCCTAGGAAGGACACAGGAAAATGCCTGCCTATGTCTCTTGCTCCCATTGCTTACAGAGCACAGTCCATCACACCTCAGCATTGGCACCTACAGAAATTACCAGTTTAGGCAATGACTGTGGGGAAGCAGATTGCTGGGCACAGCGTCATTTACAGCATTCCAAACCTTAATATCACCAGGCTTTCTTCCATGTCCAGCTCCATGCTGGCTGCATATCCACTTGCACACTGCTGGGAGCAGCACGAGGAGGGAGCAGCCAGCAAGCAGGTATGCTCCTGCAGAGTTGGAGAGCAGCAGGAGGGGCTGGCTGCTGATTCCTTGCTGCTGGACCAGCTGCTGGACCAGTGCTGAGTGCTGCTTTGCCCCAACAGGTAAGGTGCCATCTGAGCATGGATAACTGCAGCAGTAATGATTAGTGTTGCAGCAGCATCCAGTGTTCAGCTGACATTGTTCTAATGTGATAGGAAATATATAAACACCTGGGAGGTAAAGATCTTCATTACATCAACAGGCTGCCATTTTGCAATCCCTTGTTATGACAGCTGGCAAAACAGCCCTTTCTTTGGTATGTGGTATTAGAGGGTTATGTACTAAATTCAGTGTCATTTTGTTATGGTACTTCTAGTAGGTAGATTCAGGATATAAAGGGATAACTGTCAGAGAGAGTTTTAACATGCACTGCTCATTTAAAATCTAAATGAAAGATACAATTTTACATCAAAGGGGAAATATCAACTGTAATGTAGAAAATATTTCCCTTTTATTACAAGCTAAATGATCTAATCTGTATGTAAGCCAAGAAATTTTATAGCTGTTTCTCTTCATGCAGGTCATAAATGTCTTGTTTATATGAGCAGATTATGGAGGTATTTATGTAAAAATGATATCAAAAGCAAAAAAAAAAAAAGACTGAAAATCTGAAATGTTACATTACAAATTGGTCTTGAGTCCCATTAAAAATAAAAAAAAATTATCTTGGGAAAACCACAAAAAATTAGTAAACTGACTCAAAAGTATTAGCCACACAAACTAACACAAAGAGAAAGTTACCCTATATCAGCCAATGTGTAAAGACTATTCATCTGCATACCCTTAGAAAGTTTAAAGTACTTTGAATTGGCCAAGTTCTTTGTAACTGAAAATCAAGGTAACTGAAATTACCTGATATTTTCTGTAGGCTAAATAAGGCACTCCTGCTGAGTCTGAGTTAAGAGCAATGGTTCCTTAGGAGAGTCAGGTAATTCTACAACCTAATTTTTATTTCTAAAATTAGATTCTCTAAATACTCCTTTTTGGAGTGCACAGATGACCATGTGTATGCATTTGCAGGTGGATTTTTTGTTACATTTTTTGCTTCTGATCTTTAAGTCTGTATTCTTTACTCAGAATTTTCAGCTTCCTGTATGGTTGGCTTGCTACTCAAGAAAACTAGGATATACATACAAGTTACCAGTGACAGGATCTCTGTGCAAGTGCACAGAATTTACTGGGATAATTGGGTCACAGAAGCCCTTTTCACAAATGAGAACTAGAACTTGCTACATTCAGCCTAGCAACACAGAAATGATGATTTGGACATGCTATGTTCTTTGTTAATTTCCATGAAGGCAACACTTTCCAAACAACTTATATCAACAATTGTAAAAGAGGGTAAACTTCACATACATATGTTAATTGAAAAACATGCCTGGTCCCCAATTCACAGGTTTGCGTTAGAATAATTAGTGTCGGGTGAATTCAACTAAAGGAAGAGTCCAATTGGCTCTAGCTGGCCCTGGTTGGAGCAATGGGGTTAATCTAGGCCATCTCCCTTCCAACATCAGCAATTTTGTAATTCTCTTAATCTGATAGTGAAATATCTGCCCTGCCATTTAAGTTCTGAAATGCTTCTGAAAGGTGCCAGCTGACAGCAGTTCTTAAGCAGACACCTATAGTTAGGCCTATTAGCACTTAATATTTCCTTGCAGCCACGGTTATCCTAACTATTCAAGCAGCCTGGGCTCTCCTGAACAACATAGGACTTTTCAGCAGTGATAGTGAAGAAGTCCTAGAAAGAAATGCATTGCAGAAAACATTTGTTTTGCTACTGGACACAAGCTAGCAAAAGAAATGCAGTGGGTTGACCCTGTCTGGACTCCAGGTGCTCTTCAAAGCTGCTCTATCACTCCCCTCCTCAGGTGGGCAGAGGAGAGGAAATATAACGAAAGGCTCATAGGCTCCCTCCCTCAGAAGTGTAGGGAGAGATCACTCACCAGTTACTTTAAGAGGTAGTAAAGACTCGACTTGGGGAAATTGGTTTAATTTATTGCCAATCAAATCAGAGTAGGATAATGAGAAATAAAACCAAATCTTAAAAACACTTTCCTCCCACCCCTTCCTTCTTCCCAGGCTTTACTGTATTTTCATGTTCTCTACCTCCTCCCCACCCAGATGAACAGGAGGATAGGAATGGTGTTTATGGTCAGTTCATCACATACTGTCTCTGCTGCTGGTTCCTCTGCAGGGGGAGGATTCCTCACGCTCTTCCTTTTCTGCAGCATGGGGTCCCTCCCATAGGAGACAGTCCTCCATGAACTTCTCCAATGTGAGTCCTTCCCATGGACTACAGTTCTTCATAAACTGCTCCAGCTGGGAACCTTCAATGTGGTTCAGTCCTTCAGGAACAGACTGTTCCAGTGTCGTCCCCCACAGGGTCACAAGTCCTGCCAGCAAACCTGGTCCAGCATGTGCTCTTCTACATGAGACCACAGGACCTTCCAGGAGCCTGGTACAGCACAAGGGTCACAGTCTCCTTTGGGCACATCCACCTGCTCCAGCATGGGTTCCTCTGTGGGCTGCAGGTGGATATCTGTTCCACTGTGGACATCCATGGGCTGCAGGGGCACATCCTGACTCACCATGGACTTCACCACAGGCTGCAGGGGAATCTCAGCTCCAATGGCTGCAGCACCTCCTCCCTCTCCTTCTTCACTGACCTTGGTGCCTCCAGAGTTGTTCCTCTCACTCCTCTCTTCTATGACTACAATTGCTCCTGCACATCTTTTTCCCCCTTCTAAAATACATTATCCCAGAGGTGCTACCACCATTGCTGATGGTATTGGCCTTGGCCAGCAGTGGATCCATCTTGAAGCCAGCTGGCACTGGATGTGTCAGACACAGGAGAAACTTCTAGCAGCTTCTTACAGTAGCTACCTTGTAGTCAACCCATTACCAAAACCCAATAAAAGGAAGGGAAACGCTCTGTAGTAGAGAGGGGTGATGGATCCATGCTTCAAATCTGCAGCATAATGAGTCCCTCCTGTGTATGACACAGAAGGAATGGAGTATAATGGTGAAAGAGGTGGAGGAGACAGAATACTTCTCCAGATGGAAGCTGCATTATTTCTTTGTAAATAAGAAGGAAAATGCAATAAAGTTAGGGTAGCATCAGGTAGAAACAATAGTGCAAGCAGAAAAGCAGTCTCAGCAGCACTGTGATTTAAAGACTTCAGAGTGCTAATTTCTAGAAATGTACTCTGCAAATTACTGATCTAAAAAGACAATCTTACGAGATTTGGCAGAGGCTGAGAATGTTGTTAGGAAGTGTCTGTCCAGCTTCTTTGCATTCTGCCATCAGTCCCCATTTTTGATGGGCTGGATGAGTGAGGCATGTTGCAGGCTGACTTTATTCATGCTTGTCAGGGCTCCAAGTTTGCCAATACCACAAACACCAAAAGAGGAGACTTGGGTTCCACACAGCCTCATGATGTTGGTTTCCAGCCAACCCAGAAAGCAAGTAACAAGTACAAAACCACTGATATGTTCACCTATCCAAGTCACGTTTTCAAGCTTTTTGTCCAAAATTATGCAGCTTAAAAGGGCTTTGAGAAAGGAGAATTTGATCTTTATATATAGCAACTACATTACAGCCTTTCCTTTTCCTTGCTCCTAAAATATTTGTAAGAATTATTATTTTTAAAATACTGATAACAGGAGAATTTTTGGTGGAAAAAGAAAAGTATCACTGGTTTTAGACACTGTCCTTATTGATCTCCTGCTTCTCTCACAGGACTGAAGGCCTTGTAGAAAGTGACCCTGGATGAGAGCACAGGTTTACAAGTGCTATTTCAGTTAGTAGGAACAGTGACTTCTTTATTATAGAATGTGTTTGTGTGTCATATTGTCAGGGTCATGTCTTCAGTAATATTTCTTCCTCCTTTAGACCTAACTAGCACTAGACATGAGAAACGTGTGCTTTCTTCTCATCTAAAACTACTTGTTACAACAGTTTAATGTTAAAATTATTTGTGCTGTTCAAATGCAATAGGATTCACAGCCAAAAAAAGCACACCTGACCTGCCTTTATTTATTTGCAGTACCACAAAGCTTCTGTGAGTACACATTCTGTGAGAATGAAAAGGTGGCTTCTGCCCCAAGAACCTTGAAGTCTGAAATGAAAGAAAGCAGATATACATATATGTAAGTGGGCCAAGGAAAGAATGATGTAGAACACAGCTCTAATGCTGTAGCACCAGTGAAAACTTGTGCATGAAGACTGTAATAGAAATTTTATGGATAAAGTATTTGTCTTACAAGGATTCTATGAGTCAAAAGAGCAGCCTGGAAACCCACCATATGAAAAGTTTAGAAAAATATCACCAAAAGAGAAATTACAGGTAAGGATGGATAAAAATACTTGTCCTCCTTGCTACCCAGTACCTGATTCTCTGACCTCAGCTTTCTCAGCATATGCAGGCAATGTTGGAAATAGACCCAAACTGAAACAGAAAAATAAAGTCATCATTTTCCTGATTCAGTTCACTCAACAGGGGTTATGAATTCTCCTCCCTTTTTGTTCTCCTGAGTTCCTTTAAAAACAACCTTTACAAGTTTGGGCTGGAGTAAATAGGAGAAGAATGGTTTCTAGTGGTATTTCCTGGAGATAAAGCTCATATCTAAAATGTGAGACAGATTAAAATGGTGAATTTTAAAACATTGATTGATGATCTTAAGCATGGAACAGGTTAGGTGGTTTGGACTAGGCCACTGAATTTAATTCTAAATCATGTTTGAGGCATATTACTTAGTGCTGTATCAAAGCACAACACACTTATCTTGCTAACCATGCCATCACTTCAGAGATGAGTGAGCTGAAAGTAAGCCTCTTAAAATGGTACAGCTGAGGCCGGATTGCACAATACAGCTCTGAGGAATTTGCAAGGCAGGAGCCACACAAAAACCCTTCCTTGCTGAGCCAAATAGGATCTCACCCTCAGCAGCATGGAGATCCTCCCCAGCCATTCCCACATCACCCGCACAAAGCTGATTTCCATAAAAGCTTCACTGAATGGTTGGTACCTAATTTCCTTAAACGGAGGTCAGTAGAAGATTCATATCTAGGGTTTTGATAATCAGTCCAAGGCACTCACAATGCAAACCCCAAACCAGAAACTTGAAGTGCAACTCCTTTCAGCTGATGAAAGTAGATGACCCTAGCTACTATTATCTTGAACAGTGTATAAAATTAAGTGTTTTTGACTGAAAAGAATTGAAATACTCAAAAATCCCTGCAGTATCTTTTCAAGCTTAATGAGCCTTCACTATGCACTTTGTTTTAGCATTTCTTTCCCTTGAATAACAAAGTTTTAAGATAATGGTTTAATGCACTGTACATATTTATGTGCAATATCCCTCTAGTATCATATGCTGTTTTCATCTTGCTCTGCTTCCTCTATGTTTTCCACAACACAACAATGTTCAGAGCCCCTATCTACATATTTCCATCAGTCCATTGTTCATTAAGTAAGTCACAAACATGTAGAGTTTTGATCAGTTTTGAAAAAAACCCAGGGATATTTCTAGCTAATTTTCCCATAAGATTTCCATATCTTCATTGACAAACCAGTTGGCTGCACAAACAAGTGTGAAACTAACTTTTGCTTTAACAGTCAATGAAATCTGGCCCTGTTCTCATTTTTTATTAACTCTAAAGCTGGCAAAGATGTAGTATTACTGAAATAAAACAGAGGTAGACAATTTACACGTGATTGTAAGTATATCTGTACTGGAATAGAACTTATTTTGTACACCTCAGGAAAAGAATCAAGCTGGTAATTTTTATTTCATATGCATACTCCTAAGGGTTTAGGACAGCGTGATCACTGCAGCATAGAGCAGACAAACCAGCCACATTTAAACTAGTTGTTCAGAGAACAGAAGTAGCTCAATGCAAACTTGTCTATCCTGTTTCTCCAACATATTTTTCAGCTTATATTTACATATATTCTCTCCTGTCTGTATCAATAAAAATACTGGTGTTAAACAGTTCAAGGTTAATGGTAGGAATGTGCTGAATTAATTGTTATAGAATAAATAGTAGGGATAAGACTTTTCTAGTTTAAGTGAAAAAGGACTGAGTCTAGTTTAGATATAGAAACAGCATTGCTGGACTCTTCATCTAGAACCACACAGGATTGCTGGGGCAGAGGTTTTAACTTAAACAAAGAATGAAAGATTAATTGATTTACTTTGTATTCAGGATAATTCAGTATTTAAACCTACATTGTGAAATGATTTTATGATTCACATTTCCAGGATGGAACAAAGGCCATACAAGTGAAATATACACTAACATGGAGCTGAGACAAAACATCTGTGGCAAAATGTGGGGTGAGGAAAATTAAACAAGTCCATTTGTATTATGCCACAGGGAATAAATATTGACACAAGATTGCAGAAAGAGAAAAAGATGTTTGTAACAGTGAAATACAATCACTTCCCTAAGAAGAAATTCTGCTTTTGTTTGCAAAAGTCAGGTGGGATTCTCTTTCATATAAATGAGAACAAATGATTTGATAATGAGCATTTTGTCTTCATTTCTAATGCATCTCAGGTGAGCCCTGCTCTTGCCAAGGACGTAATTTGTCACCACAAATCTGTGGATATTCTGATTTCCTTGGGTGATGAGCAATGTTCTGGATGATTGTATGCATATGAATATGGTAGTGTAATATATCATAAGACTACGATTGGCACTGGTAAGATTTATTATTCAGAGAGCAACACTGACCAGCAGATCAGTGGGGAACCTTGTATATTTTATTTGTGGTAACTTTAAAACTTGACAAGGAAACAGAATATTTTTCATTAGGAAGGGAAATTGAAGACGTGTAAAACAAGCTGCAAATTCTGCTAAGTTTTGTCAACCTTTGGGAAAAGTTTTGCATTATTTCTGACTGTTAGGAAAACATATGAGAAGAGGTAAACTAGAAAGTGTTGTTACAGTAGTCCAAACCTAAGCAAAGAGATAATTCATAAAGTATGATAAACACAGTAACCCTTTTTTTTCAGCAATGATAGAGTGAGATAAATGTGAAAAAGGAATAATACTATGATTTTAAAATAATAGAACCCTTTTGTGTTTTGGCAGATTAATTTAAATGTTTTACACAGGGACTATATGTCAAATTTGATAGAATGGATACATTGCTATAAGCAAAGACAGTCCACAAACATTAGTTAAATTTCCTTCGATACAGGTGGGCACTGGTGCCCTGTTATTGACAGAAAATTTGCTGACCTCACTTTACACTTAATATGATATTCCAGATAAATTTGGTTATGTGAAGCCATCGAGTTGCAAAAGCTAATTTTAGACTGTGGACATTTGTAATGCATAATTAAATAGTAATTAAAATAAAGGAGAGGTAAAAATGAGGCAAAGAATATAAAAATGGGGTGAAAACCTGGAAAAAAATAACTAAATCATTTTCCTTGGGCCCAGATGCCTGAGTACATGCACCTTCATCACGCAGTGCTATTCAGAAGACAGGCACCAGATAAAACTGCCCTCTATCTCCCTACTCTGCTGCCCCCTGCTACTTGTGTCAGCTAAAGGTTATCCTTGTAACCAAATGAAAAGCAAAGAAAAAGTGACAAGAAACACTGCTGGTAAACAGGTATCACAAAATAAAGAATGGAGAAAAACAAGTACAGGAACTGAAATATTGCTACACTCTGAGCTGTTGGAAACTGAGTGTTTCAACAGAGACACTGTTTAGGTGTGTTCTGGCTTACAGCCAGAAGAGAAAACTTCTGAGTTTCCCCCACATACTATATTGTAGTCACTGTTAGCTTTCACTACTTAATTAGAGACGAGGAGGATATCACTGATGAAGAAAGTATCACCACCTGCCAAAAACCCCAAACCTGTCTTCAGCTTTCACAGATCTCTACTGCTGAATCTGTAAGGGCACCCTTTTGAAGACCTTTCCAGATTTCTATGTGCTGTCTTTCCAGTGACAGGCCTGTAAACTCCACATCTCCTGGTAATGCAATGCCTTCAGTCAATCCCTGTGCTGCACTAGGCAGAAAAGAGCATTCATCAGTAAACACAATGTCCTGGGCCCTCACTGGCAATTCCCTTTGGTAGCCTGAGCACATAGCACAGAAATCGACTTCAAAACAAAGCAGAGCTTTTGTGTCAAAGGCTATGTAGTACTCACAGGAATGGATTCAAAACAAGATCTATTCCACACATTTGATGAGATGTACATTTGGCCTTCACCTCACTCCAGTTTATGTCAGTAATGTGTGTTAAAAAACCTTCCTACAGGCATGGACAAAGATCTAACAAACACTGTCAAGGGCAAAACTTAACACCTGAACAAATTAATCCAAGGTTCATTAATTCTAAGAGCAAACCAGAATTCTAGGAATGGAATATATGGATCAAAACCTCCATTTTGTAGATCTTATTCCACTGCACAAAGGTTTGCCTTTAGATTTGTGTCAGACATTTCACAGAGCTCTGCTTTCTTCTGGGGGCACTTATATTGTGTGATTTCCTGGCCAACAGACAAGTTATCTTCTACTTGTTTTAGCAAAATTGTGATACACTTAACATGTCAAAAAAACTGAGCAATCCACAGGAGGACATGAAAGTATTTCTTTAACAGGTGATTATTTCTTTTGAGTTCTGAAAAGAATATAGGGAATTGAAATATTTTTCTTTTGAAACTTAGAAAATTCACCTTTTAGTACTGCATTAATGCTCTGCTATTTGTTAACTATAAGCTAATAGAAGTGAAGGACAAATCTCATTTATAGACTCACAGCATAAAATGGAAAGATAGAAGGGTGAAGGAGAAAATAAAGACCTGTCATTACTACATCTTAGTATATCTTATTCTGTATATGCATATTTATACTAACATAGGACAGTCTTTGTAAATATTCTCTCACATCTTTAATAGTCTGAGAGACAAGCATGTATTTGTAAAGATCTTTCATTTAAAAGAAATATATAAGATCTATCAAACTGCATGCTTAAAGCCCACATACTACACTGTGTGGTATAACACATAGAGGAGAATGGGGCCATGCAAAAACCTATCAAAGGTTCTGCCATACTAAGGAACACAAAAACTTCATTCTTTCCTCAAAAAGGACCAACAGTTTTGTCATTGTATATTTTCATCTTAACATTTCTTTACTGTGAATTTGACTATGAAATAGCTGCTGGTGGCTGCATTAAGTTCTTGTGAAAAATTATGAACTCAGGTAAGTTTATTGACATCAGGAATGGCTTCTCTGAACCATTGCTTAAATGTCCTGCCACAGATTTATCTCAGAAATCCCCACTCTTCTGGAAAAGTCTGGCTTGAAATTGTCACTGAAATGCTATTTAATAAACATTGTTACTTTCGTTTAGGCCAGAATTTACAAGAACCAGTGATTTTAATGAAAAGTCATATAGAAGACTTAGATTCTTATTTCAAAAATATTTTTGGGGGTATTCTTTTCACACTATGCTATATATTTTATTTCTCACATGAACTTAATGATCTTTCTGCTGGACCCTTAAAATATTTTGAAGGTGTCTGCTGGTCAGTTCTGCTTGCAAAACCTCTTCTGTAGATCAGTGTATATTTCCCGTTGTTTAAAGAGAAACATTTTTGTCTATACCAAAGGAAAAAAGCCAGTTAAATATAAGGATGGAAGCCAATCCAACCACACACAGAAAAAGGATTTCTAACACTTCCCTTCCACCATACTTGGCAATTAGAATAGGAACATACCACAGGATAAACAGCTATGTCTCACTGATTTGTTGTTAGAGTCACAGTTCAATACCTAAACATATCATTCTAGGACTAGAAATTCTTAAGTCTGGTTTTATATTAGTATTGCTTGGATTAATTAATATCTGATAAAGTGCAAGTTCTTCTTCAAGCTTTCCCACAACTGGAGTGTTCATAGTCTCTCTCCAGGGGAATCTTTTTTTTCTAGCAACATAATTGATGTACTCTGTGGGGTCCTCAATGGTACAATGCCAATTTGACTCTTCCTCTTCTTCTCAGCAGCCTATTTTCTTGCAGCTTGGAAGAATTTAATATTACTGAGCCCTCTGCACCTCTGTCCAGAAGTTTGGTTTAAAGTAGCTCGTAGGCTCGGGGAGATACACAATGACAGATTGGCAGATACCAAGACAGATACAACGCCATCCCATAGACCTAATTTCCCTTGGAAGTCAAGCCAATGTGGAAGAAAATTCAGCTGCACTTTCATAGTAACATTTAATAATAAGCTATTTTAGCCCCTACTATTGTGACTTTACTTTTCAAACCTATTTCACAGGAGCCATATCTGAAAGGAATGTTTTGTATCCTAATTGCTGTAGACAAAGCAACAATAGGCTTTATCCAAGACTGGGAGTTCTCACCTGTAAAGTACCTTTTTTTTAATCCATAATACCTAATTAACAATTAAATAGAAGGATATCTTTTAAGTTCCCTTTTTTTTATTATTTTTTCCCTGCCTTGTGTTACACATATATTGTATGAAGACTATCTGTTACTTTTAACTGTCTCCCCACACAGTAGATTTATATCCCAGTTATGGATCTGAGGACTCTACAGTACCTAAATCATATCTAATAGCCAAAGGCAGTATAGGCCAGTTCAGCTGCTTAGCTGTCCACCTTGACATATTTTGTGACAAGTTACAGTCATTACTGCATCATACAGATCAGGTTTAATATATTGGTTGTTACCAACTCAATTCCATTTTAGTATAGTAGAAAAATATTTTAATAGTGTGTTACTTTTATTGAGTGGGTAGGATTCACACCCACTAGAGAAAGTTTTTGCATCATAATGATGAAACCAGACCTCATAAAATACTCAGGCACCCTGCTTATAGGGCAGGTGTTCACACTTCTCTCTGGGTGATAGTATAAGGGCAAAATGTTTCTAAAATCGTGGTAGCTAAAGTAGGCCTTGGGAATTGTGGTAGCTAAAGTAGGCCTTGCGAAAAGGGAGATGTGAATCATGTGAATCTGTACCTGCAATTGCTTAGTAAATATTATGTATTGTTTTTGTTAAATCATGTGAACCCCACCTGCATATCCACCTGCAGATTAGATCAGAACTGCTGTGAGAACAGGGGGCTTAGAGCCATGCTTGGGTGAAAACAATCCTGGGAAGGGGAACCTAGAATCATACTTGGGTAAACACAATCATGGGAAGGGGTTCTTTCAATAGAACAATATCAAGGTAATGATTAACATATGATTATACAACAATTATGTAACGAAAGGGTATAAAATGTGTCCACACCGAATCCACGTCGGAGTCAGATTTGGGTTCATCTGTACCCCAACTCCCAGAGCTCTCTTCTAATAAAAGCACCGCATATAATCATCCTGTGATTATGTGTTTCTACGCCAACATGGGCAGGAAGGATATGTTAGGGAAGGATCATTTCATGATAACCTGTAAATTCATTTCTGCTGGGGCTGCCGTACTGAGATTTTCAGTGCTCAGTCCTTTACTGAGAAGCAAAATCCCAATGTCCAAGCATCCTAACCAATGCCTCATAGGGACAAACCAATCAAGCAGCACACTGATCACGGAGAAGACATACCACTGGAAAGCAGGGAAAGCAAAGAGCAAACAGAAATATATCAGCAACCCAGCTCTTTCCAGAGATCACGCTACTAAATCTGGGCTGTGAGCAAACACCTACTGCTATTTAGCATCCCAATCTTCCACAGAGACTAGGCAACTAAAAATGTCTTTGAAATAATTCTGCAATTCAATCTCTCTCATGCTTTTCTGTGAAAATCTGGGCTGAATAGGAGAGGGTGGGTAAGAGCAGCTAGATAGTCAGTACTTCTCCTGAAAACAAGACACCTGAATTCTAGGTTTTTCTCTAACTGGGAAAATTAAACACATATATTAGATACCTTGGCAACACATCTAGACAAAACTCAAGATGTGGAAAAAGACACATATATTACTGGCAACTTGCATACTTGATTATGTTGTTTTAATGCTAGATTGTTGTATTCCAAAATACCATATATTCCAAGGTAATGCATCCTTACAACGCTGCAAGGTCTTTGATGGTTAATTTGTGCTAATGAACACTTAGTAATATGTAATTGATGGCTTATTAACTTTGTGGGATGAAAATTCTCTGAATTCTAATAATCAAGAGTATCATATCTAAAATCAGAAACATTAGCATATGATCTGGAGTCAAACACTAGTGTTGGAAGTTAAATAATTAAAAGTATTTTCCCTTTTTTTAGGAATTGGTGAGCAGCCTTTGGCCTACATGAGTTCTTTCCTCCTTCCTACTCCATGCATATAAATGATATTCTTCCCTTCTTCATACCTATTCTGGAGAAGTAAAGATTAATGTTACTGTTCACATTCATCATTTGGTCTGGCAGAATTCCAAATGATGGATTTAATTTTTAGAACCAAAGTAATTCAAGGTTGTTTAGATGCAAGATTTTGAATCCATCTTTATTAGAAATGAGATTTAATAACAAATTATTTTCTCTTTTGCACAAGCTCTCTTCACAGTAGCTTTTCCCTGATGAAATTCAGCATGGATTGGCTTTGGGTGTGCTTATTTCTCTGCAGCTGCATTGTTAGAGCACTTGTACTTTTTTGAAAGAGTGTTTCCTGCCTTTCCCTTGCCTGCTTGTGAGCTGTTGGTCTGATGCTCACGAAGTTCAATTTGACAATATTGAAAGATCTGGACAATATACTGCATGAGGATCTGAGCACCACTTTTCTTCATTTCATGAAACAAGCAAAGCCTTTTTGATTCAAATTATTAGCCAGTAATTATATTCTTTGGTGATACACATTGATACTATCATTGAATAAAACAGCACTGGAATAATTTTTTAAAAACTAAAGCTATTAAAACTGAATTAAAGCAAAAATCATGAAGACTGATATCTAAGACTCCGTATATAAAAACATTTGTGGTTCTGTTCTCTTACAGCTATTGCTTCTATTTTCTTCCTTTCAGCCATGCCCTTTCCAAGGGTTTTTCTCACCTAAGTTATAAAGTATTGCAGATACACTGTATTTGGGTAAAATATAGTAAATAGGATTACATGACCTTGTCTGTTTGCTTTGCAAATATAATAATATGCAAATATGTGTTTCATCTTGATTTGCTTAATTTTTTCCAGACATAGGATTTCAGTTGCTAAGGAAGATACTTATTAAATAGATTTTCATGGCAGTGAAACAACCTAAAAAAACCCACCAATTAATTTTTCCTTGACCCCGGAAAACTACTACAGATTCCCAAGCCTCTTTGACACGGTCCACAAAGTGCCAAAATTTCATAAAGTTTCCCTACTTATGACAATTATTAGGGTGTCCTGGGGTCCTACCATTTTGACAGTATACTAAAAAGAGGGTTCCAAACAATAACAATATCTCGTTCCAATGAAGTGTCATGTCTCTTCCACTCTATATTTAATTTTACTTTTACCTTAATAAATTCTTCTAGTTATTGATTTTCCAATAATTATTTGTTTCCTTTTGGTCTTCCCATCATCCCTCCATTTACATCACTGTTTCCCCCCTCTAAATTGCCCATTCAACATTAATGATCTTAAATGTTTCCAGATTCTTGTCCTTCTGAAATGTATTAGCCTGGCACACTTCACAAATTCTTCTGAGAGAAGAAAGGGCCACCATTGACCAGGCTTTACTGCCAGTGTTAAACAAGCAAAGAGGCATCTCAACCTGGAACCAAGCTCCTGCATGTACTGAGGAAGCATTTTTCAGTTAGCAGCCAGTGGCCGATGGGTACTTGGTTTCTTATTCATTTCCCTCTATCCTAGTTTTTTGAAAGATCAGGCAAGATCTAAATGGTAACAAGGTTCTACAAACTCAACTGTATTGTCTGTATTTATTTACATCAAGGACAGGTAACAAGATGTTTGGAGAGTATATACTCCACAAATGTGCAGGAAGAGTGTGTTGATATGACTTTGGTAGAATTTCAGTCAAAAGCAGAGGAAATTCTTCATGGCTTATTTTCATGGTACTTAAGAGTGCATCCACTAACTCAGCATAAAAGGCAGTAGGGAAGGAGCTGAAGATGACAGCACTTGAGACAATTATGGTAAAATTAGAAAATCAAGCTATTCCAGAGCAGCTTTAAGCATTATTGGGAAAAAAAAGAAATCATTCTAGCTTTCTGAATGTTCCACTTCTGTGTCAGGATCAAGTGTATGAGAAAAATTATTTGTATATAGAAACAAAAAGATCACTCTATGAAACTCCTTCACACCTCTGTAGTTTTAAATGGAATAACCTGTCTCTTGGGCTTTGCTTTTCACAGGTCTCTTTCTGAGTCTAGTGAAAATACCATTTATGACAAAACAGTACCTTTCTCTCTGCATTATTTCCTTGGCTTTCTGCCTCTTACTGTATGAGATTTGGTTTTTTGTTCTTATCTTCCTGTTCTCACCTCTCCTTTTATTTTTGTCCTTTTGTAGTGTCACACAAATGTAGTGTCAATTTATAGAGTAAGGGTTCATTACAGGTTTGACTGTTTTAATTTTATTTAAATTTAATTTTAAAACTAATTGTTTTAATAATGATTAGTAACTATATAGAACCACTGACAGAATCTACCAATCCAATGTCTTTGTTTAAAAGAAATGAGCAACAATACTAATTATCGAACAGAAGAGCTGTAATGGTCTTGCAATATTCATTTTGCTAGTAGGGATTCAAATTAATGACTAATGTACAAAATTATATTAATGTATCAAATGAAAACATGCAGGGCAAGAAAGAAATCCCATGAATATAAACTGAAATCTCCTAAAATTTAGGACAATTTAAGATAGAGACAGAATCTGACCATAAACCACAAACTATGAGAAAGCAAAAATCCAATAAGTGAAAAATCACTATTGACACTCAGTGGATGTGATGTTGCCACCTGTAAAAATAAAATTCCCAACATAAGGACTGCTTATATCCAACAACATCTGCAAATCACAGACACACATTGTGTGATTGCTGAACATGTGGCAAGCAGTAAGATTTAGACTCATTAAACAACTTCTTCAAAGCACTTTGCTTGTCCTAAGAGTAAATTAGATGTAAAGGAACACAATGAATTTAAAACTGCCATGAAAATCCAGAAAAGAGATGTAATTAAAAATAAGGAAAAGCATTAAAACAGGCACAAGAGTTCCTCAGGAAACACAGCCATGTGTTTTGCCACTTATCTACTCTACATAAGTAATTTAGCTCACAAACTAAATAATTATCCTATAATATGTTGCTGAAATGCCATCATTGACTAGAAAGCAGAAATATGCTCTGTTCTTCTACAGGAAAGGGGTAGCTGACATTTGCAGATAAAGAAAATCTATGTTTATCAGCTGAAAATGTCAAATTGAATTATGAAATTATTTCAGTCAAACTTCAGAGGCAGAAATTTATGTAGTCATCAGAATTTTTTTAATACAATGACTCTTCTGAGCAGCAACATAGATGTTGACTTCTCATCCTCCACAGCTTCCAGTATAGCCCTCAGAAATCTTCCTTTTGAGACACAGATTCCACAAAACTCTGTGACAATGAATAAGACAGTAGTTTGGAGCAATAGCTAGACACTCCCTCTTGTCCCATGTACATATTGTAACTTCCGTGGGCTTTGGACCTGAGAAACATAGAGGAAAAAGTGTTTTGGAGGATGGAAAAGTTGGCTTATGAGGCATGATTGAACATAGAAGAGGAGTTGCTTGCAGGCATTTAGCATTTCTTATTGTCTGTCTGACTTGTCTGATTTTCTCCCAGAACTTCCAATCTTTTTCACTCCTCATCTACTCAATCTCAGCCTTCATTCCTCAGCCTCCCTCAGCTCTTACTCAGCTCATCCCTATCCCTGCTTTGGAGTCCTCATATCTTTTCATCTTGTCCTTAGTGTGTTTACCTCCACTATCCAGGCACCACTCACTAGCAGACTTTTTGAGTAGAGTCTTTATATGGATATTTTTGGTTTTTCCCACATCATCCTTATCACTAACTTCTCAAACTTGTCCTCAGCAGTAGTGCTATGCTTACAGTGCCTTATGACACAGTCTCCCCTGCTTCATCTGATTAATTATTCCTGTAGCTACCTGGTTCTAAACATGTCCTACTACCTCCTCTCACTCAAAATCCTCCTTATTCCCCAATCCTGACCTAGACTTGTGACTGTCATATTTCAAATCCCTTTTCCTATGCTTGAAATATCTCACTTTCTCTCATTCTCTTTCCTTCCTTTATCAATTTGGATAGTAATGAAAAGGCAGGAGGGACAAGCCATTCCCCAGCTCCATCCCGCTGATGTTTTTAAGCACAGTTCACCATCCCTTCCTGTTCTAGTTTCAGCCAGGACAGGGTTAATTTTATCAGAGTGGGAGGGGAATCTGGCCAGACCCTGATGTTTTTCAAGATCATCTCATGTCTATTGCCAGGGGCAGGAGTTAGGGGCTCTCTCATTTCCCATCAGGGGAGAAATGTGGTGGGCAAAGGGGTCTGGTGTTTTACTTTCTGTATAAATAGTTCCTTTTTCTTATATTTTTTGTTGTTGGTATTGTTGTTGTTACTGTTAATTTTCTTGTTTCATTGCTGTTTCCAGTAAATAGTGCTTATGTCAACTCATGATTTCCACCTGTATGTGCCTCCAGTTCTCAACTCCATCCCCAGAGTGGGAAGGGGGAGGGCAGGGAGCGGGAGTGAGCAAGCAGCATCAGCAAGCAGTGTCTGGTTTAGGAGAGTCTCATTGGGAGAACTAAATTGGAGAATACCACTTCTAAACCACAACACTTCCTTTGATCTATCTTGTAGATGGAAGCTGATGGTGTCATTCTCACCTCGAACCCCTACTTTGAATGCCAATAGATGCTATCGGGTGTGTTAAGCAGGTGTTGCTTAATGCTTATGGAAAGTTTTTCTATTTTCAGTCCTGCTTGGCAATTATTAGGAGGACCTGGCTCCAGAGCTGCAGATTATATCTTACTTGGCACACAATCTTGTGTTCTGCATAGCCTGAGCTGAACTTCACTTGGAACTTGTGGCGGTGACCCAGCCTGCCTTCTCTATGAAGATTAATTAAATCAATTGGATTGATTTTCCCCCTCAGAACAGTGATCCTGAGGGAGATGGGGAAAGTGAGGCTGGGGAATTCCCTGATTCTACCACTTTTTAGGTTGTCAATCCAAGTTTCAGTTCTGCCCCTCTCCCCGCAGCTATTTTTAATATTCATAAGGTCATTTTAATATTCATCAAGTTCTGGAAAATTCGGTTGTTCTGTTATGTTGATTGGTTAGTTCAAATGTGTT
Organism: Pomatostomus ruficeps; assembly: GCA_013400735.1. Classification (NCBI taxonomy): domain Eukaryota; kingdom Metazoa; phylum Chordata; class Aves; order Passeriformes; family Timaliidae; genus Pomatostomus; species Pomatostomus ruficeps. The sequence continues at coordinate 93,339 of VYZT01031283.1, forward strand.
CCTCCCCTGTTCAAAAATTATTGGATACCTGTCACCCCTTATCATCCCCTGATTTGCTGAACCCTGGATCCTCCCCTTTGTTACCCCTCCTTTTGTTCCGTTTAAAAACCCTGTGTAACAATGCGTAGGGGCTTTCTTGTAGCCTCACATCCCTGACAATTAAATATCTGGTGTTGGTAGGCAGAGTCCCTCTTGCTCCTTTGTTCCCGTCTTTGTTACCTTTGTGTCGGTTGCTGCTGCTCTCCCAGCCGGGGAGCTGACAGCCTTGAGAAGAGGGCAGACACATGCCTACAGCATGTGGGCAGTCTGACCCCTGAGCCGAGTGCACTCATTGCCTGCTGGCTGTCGGGCTAGCAAGCGGTCAGCAATAGGAACTGAGGAGAGGACACATTCCCAAATGACTGCCAGCGACCCCAAAGAGGCCCACAGAGGCACAGTAACAGGTATTGCATAAGGTTGTGCAAGCTAAATGACTGTGCATTAGGTGGATGGCAACTATGAATTAGGTAGGTGGGTTTATGCAAATTTCAATGTATAAATTCTTCTGCTTTTCACCTCCCTGGTGGGCTTAATTTGTTGAAAACTTCCACCTTGCCCGCTGTGCAGCATAAACGACATTTCCTCTCTAAACCTGACTCTGTGTTTAGAGAGTTCTTAAAATCTGGCAACACCACTTGCAAAAAAGTCTTCCCATGTCATCTGGCTCCTGAAGCCCCTGGCAGTATCATCCTTCTTCTCATGTCAACACATATAAGCTGGGTCATTCAGAGCTGACAGAGGTTTGAGAACTTCCAGTGAGGATACTGTCTTCAGAAAATATAGCTGTTAAAGTAAAAAAAACCCCAAATATTGGACATACTGAAACAGTAATTTTTTAAAATGTGTATAACAGAGCTGAGATGGTTTCTCCCTAAACCTGCAAGACACCCTTTCAGAATATCCTGCATTTTGGGGATACCAAAGAGGCAGGAATGCATTCTGGAAAGTTCAGGGAACTGATGTAACTCAGAGTTGCTTGGATATCCTCTTCTCACCAGAAGTGGTGTTCAGCTTCAAACAGAAAAAAAACCAAACCCAAACCCCAAAAAATGACAAGTATTATCTTTATATGTGAATGAAAATGTAGTTTTCTTATGATTTAGAAATATTTCTCACTTCAGTTGTTAAAATTTAAGACTGGATTGGAATTTGGTTTCTCCAGGTTTGTAGAGGTTTTTGTGACAAATGTATTTGTCCTGCAGAGAATGCCATAATAATGAAGGGTATCAATTTCTAAAATCTCTTATCTGGTGTGTTTCAGATTTAGTATAACAGACTAGGAACACTGTCTCTGTCTGTCAGCACATTGCCTTCTGTAGACATTCTGATATCCTGTTTCCAGAGAAAAAGGTAGCAAAATATCTATCTTCCAAAGAATGAAACTGATTCCAAGAGCTGATTTTTAAAAGACTACGCCATTTTTCTGTCGCAAAATCAGTAAAGGGATCATTCAAGATGAGCACTATAGCCATTGGTCTATGTTATTTCTGGATTAATTCACTGGAAGAACCATCTAATAGCTCAGTTATATTTCCTGCACGTTTTGCAAACCTTAAATGAAGGCTGCAGGTTACTACAGCAGCTTCTTTCCACTGTCATTTACAAAAAATAGAAATCAAGAACTTGAATTCTAATAATTAAAGTGCTCAAATAAATCAAGAAAGGTGAAATACAGCCTTAGTAGCTGACAGTTTTTGGTCTCAAGATGTGCATATCCCTTCTTCCTCTGTCATTACAACTAAGTAAACCAGAATGCACATAGCTCAAATTAGTTAAGAAGCCAATAGTTATAAAGCAAAATCAAATAAACACACCAAAGGGAAATAAAAAATACTAATCCAAGAAATTAAACCTCTCCTTGATTTAACTGGTTTGATTGGTTTTTTTCACAGAGCTGTTCACTTGCCAAAAAGGAAAGAAAACCTGAAAAACAGTGGCAAACACTCTTAGCAAATTCTTCATTCAGATTACACAAAGGAAATGAGCACATTCTGGAAAAACAATGGGTTGAATGTAAAGGCCAGCAATATAGGACACAATCACAGCTGGCTTCTCAAGGGAGACGAAACCAGAACAATTGTTTCCAGAAAGCTCAGGACATTGTTGACTGACTTCTAGTATTTGAAGAAAGGAATTCTCTTAGGATACAAAATTGTTGAGGCCTGGGCAGATCTGCCTCAACAGGCACATCTGCCTCATCAGGCACCATGTATCCTGGAGCAAGTGGTGGTGTTTCATGGTACTGGCCATGGTATAGCTAAGGAAAGGGTACACTTGCTCTGTATTTGCTTCTCAATTTTTGACATTTAGGAAGGATGAGAATAGCTTAGGTTTTAAAAAAAAGCTAAGTGGCCAGGGCTGCTGAGGGAGAGAACATCTACTCTTCCATAAGACCATGCTGCTCTACCATGGCAACAGATAATACTCTGAAAACTTGCTTTGAATTTAGCCCTTTTACACACTGTTTCTACACTACTATCTTTCAAGACACAAATCCAACCAAGGGCTAAAACATAATCAAGCTAACTTGTCACATTTCCACTTTCTTTTTTTAAGGGGAGACTCTTTTGAAACACAAGATTTTGCATGCCCTGAACGATCCTCAGATCTTTGCAGTCTTCTAAGCTCTTCTCTGAGATACAGCATAATGCTACCAGCATAATAATCACTCAAAAGTCTTGTTATACATAGACATGGCACCAGAGTTAAGTACAACAAACAACCTTGTCAATCAAAATTCACATTAAAATGGCAGCTCATGTCAGTTCTATCTTCCTGACAGCTGAATGCAGACAAAATTTTACAAACCTTCAGAACATCTAAAAAATGGGGACTGCTCTGTTATCTCTTTCAATTTTCTAAAACTATCCTAACAGTTCCTGCTCCCCTCAAAAGCCATCAGCCTAAAAGTCCCTCTGGCTTCTTTCTCCTCCCATGAGCTCAAATTTTACAAGTCTAAAATACATCTATGCTCTAGTTCTTTCAGAGGATATGGAGTTTGATTTAAGAAGCAGTGCATTGAACTCATTTAAAAAACCGCAATGTCTTTTTTGGCCTTAAACACTGCAAAAATCTGCCTTCACTTAGTCATAAAAAAATATTTCACTTCACATGGGAGCTCTTCTACCACTGTCTAATAATAAATCAGTACTCAAGGATCAGTTTGAGTTATGTATGTTCACATTAAATCTGTACAAGTTAGTTTAAATCAAGCCAGAACAAAAAATGGTGCTAAGCTAACCATGCTAGTGGTGGTGGGTGGACAGTTGTGTACAGGCAATTTCCCACAAACAGATCAACCACTGTATAGGCATTACTACACTTTAATTAGGCATTTGGGCTTGCAGGGCGGGCAGAATTTAGTTGCAACACATACATACCCACTAGACAGAAAAGTAGATTTATTCATTTAACTTCTGCAGTGCAGACAAATCTTAAATATACCATAGCATCCACAGAGCTGCACCATTGAAGGAATCTTTGCCAGTAAGGCAGAGAAATTACATTCACGAGTAGTGAGAAATGCTGGAATGACTGAGCCCCATCTCTTCCCTTGTTCCCAACAGGAAATATGCTGATAGGTGAAGTAAGCAAGCACACCTCTTCTTCCACTAGAAATGTACGGCTCTGTTGTTGTTGCTTTTTTGACATCACCCAGACATCCATTCTGTCATTCAGCTGACTCTAGCAAGGTGTTTATTGGATGGGAGACCCATAAGTCTAGTTGCTCAAAGCCTTTAAGTAGAGCTGCAGCAAAGTCAGCGTGTCCTTGGAAGGGATGTCACATGTGAGCTCGTGTTACTGAGGCTCCCTGCTCCCCTCACCCACTGTCCCCAAAGCAGAGGCACAGGCACCCAGCTGAGCCATGGGCGCACATCTGGAGGGAGCTCCTGGAGGGGTAATCCCTAGGGTTGTTAATGTCTAGAATGGCTTTGTCTCCAGATGACACTTTGGGGCAGCTGCTAGCGAAGGATGAATTTCATTAGAGGACCTTCCTGTCAGGGTAAGTGTCATTTTATCAAGAGACAGAATTAAACTTTATACAGTCTCACATGGGAGAAGGAGATTAAAATTTGAGAAGTCTTTTTTTTCTGTTATAATGCCTTTTTTTGGTCTGCTATAAAGTGTGTGTCTCAAAATAGCCATTTGACTGTTCTGGACAGAGCTGATTCTCTTCAGAACCTCTTCCTTCTCATTTGTGATCATGTCTCTAAGGGCTGCTTCTGAAACAAGAATTTATGTCCTGTAGCTCAGCATATCACATCCATAATTGCCCGCAACAGAACTTAAAATTGTATTTACATCCAACGCATGCCTGGATCATTTTCTACACAAGAAATAATTAATTTTCCAGGGAGCTTTTCCATCAACTTAATGGTTGCTTTGAGAATTAAATTCCCCTTATTTTCTTCTAGAAAATCATTAGAGATTACAGAGATGAGAGATCAAAGTGGACAAGAATCTTGCCTTTCACTTCAGCTAACAGTATGTTAAAGCCATACTTGATCATCAAAGCCCCCTGAAAGAATTTAGAGACAAAAAGCTGGGTTTCACATGAAATCTGAAGCTTTTGTGATTTGAAGAACTTGAGTGCTTTTTGATTGTGTTTTGAATCAACTTTTCTTGTATTAGTTCAAAACTTATTGTTACAATCATCTGCAGAAAATAATGCTAAATTAATTCCATAAAATTTTATGAGTGAAATTATACAACATAGTAATGAAATGCAAATATCCTTATTCATTAGGCTCATCCATTTCAATTGTACCTGCAGTACATTTCTCAGCGGGAACTGTTAATCATACAGCAGCATGCAGAAAATAATATATTATATTAATTAAATAACCACATTATGTGGCTGTGTGCTGAATTATGCCCATGAAATTCAATGCAGCATACATTACTATTTTTATTAGATCAACAGAATCTTCTGTTTATGGAATTTGGGAGGAATACAGCATCATTTTGGTGTGCACTACAAGTAGCAAATTAAGAACAGTCTAGTATCCTGTGACAATGATAATAGTATTATCCAAAAGAAACCTCTGCATGAAATTCACAAAACCATGATCCTTCAAAGAGCTATTTGCGGGCATATGGAACAGTCCATGCAGACCACACTGAAAGACTGAAGCACGTAGGAAGATTAGAGGGTTGGACAGAGAAAAAAGGATTGGCAGAACTGAGCCATCAAATTCAAATATTCAGCCAAACCCTACTCAAGTTGATCCTATACTGAATACAGTTTATTTGCAAAGGTCACTTGGCAAATTACCCACTATCCAGTGCCTTCAAGGACTTTTGAATCTTTTAAAGATTAAGCTGCTAGCATACACATCAAAAAAACTTGTCATAAAGGCAGTGTGTGGTATGTTCACATTCACGGAAAACTACACTCTTTACTGAAAGGTGTTTATGAAACTTTCTTCTTCCATCATTACACTATGCATATCTTTAATGATGCCTCGAAGCTGGTTTCTTACTAGGATTTTGAACATTTAAGGTTAATGGGGGTTTACTTCTGGAACTAGAGGTAATGTCCCCAAGACCCTCTTAAGAATGCTGGAATCAGTGACACAAGTGAGGCAGAAAAAGTCTATTTCTACAAACCTACTCAGTTTAAAATGTCAGTTTTCTTTTACATATAGAATGTTGCACTTCGCACTGCAGATTATGCTACAAAGAGGAAGGACAGGGCAAATTTATACCTTACAATATGCTCTCAGATTACTGAAGTCTTTGGCTTCCCTCTAAAACACCACGATGTAAGGACTGGTAACCAAAAATATTTGAAGAAAAATCAGAATTTGCATTTACAGATGATCAAGGATTTCTGATTCTTTCAAGATTTGTGGCTGTGACATCAGAATACCTAGAAAACATGCATCTAATCCTGACAGGACATTAGGTTTTAGGCTCTTTATCTGATCAATGGCCACAGACTCTTCTGGGGCTGGGAAATTCTGTAAGAAATCATGCTTCAGTTCCTGTATTTGGAGGAGATGCTGCAACCTGTGTTTGACAATTCCCAGAGGGCTTTAACCAGTAACCCATGTCACAAAATGCTGATAGCCATCCAATTCCATCTCCTTCCTCCATGTTTCTGGATAAAGTAGCAATGCCTGCTGTTCCTCACACTGAACCAAAGGCTGGCCATAGGCTTTCAGCATCTTCTGGTTATGCCCCAGAGGTCAGGTCCTCTGGGCTAAAGAACTGGGTTCCTCTTTATACCTGCTACTCCATCAGACCTTTCTTGCTCTGTGAACGTCAGGCCACATAAGTAACTTCTTTTATATGTGATCTTACTGAACTCGGTCTCTCACTCTGGCCCTGTGTGGGGATACAGGTGTGGGCTGCAAGCAGCCTCGATCATGCTACATTACAGCTCTGCCCCCTGGAAAAGAAAGAAGACACCGCTCTGAGGGAGAGGAGGTGAGAAATGCGGACTGTGAGGTAATTATCACCAGAAGTACTTGAGGATACAGAGGGGAAGGATAAAAGCCTGCACTGAGGAGAGCAAAGGGCTGACTCAGGATGCTTGACACATTCCCCCTGTAGCCAGAGTACAGCAGATACTTGGATGCTTGAGACCTTCCCCAGAGTCTGTAGAGAGAGGCTGGCTGAACGACCCGATAGCCCTGGAAGGATTTACTTTGCACCTAAATGGCATTTATTTTTCCCAACTGGATGCAGAGACACACAGCTCCGGTACAAGAAGACATGTAGGCATAGGTGAAAAGAAAGGAAGTGTAGTGTCGCTGAGTCCAACAGAATTGCCTCTCTGCCATTAAGTTATTTGTGACCTTTAGAGACTTCCTGAACAGGAATGGTATCAGATCGGGCATATTTTGTCCAATTTTTAAATAAATTATAAGACCAAGATGGTGTCATGTATGATACAAGGCAAAACTTTTAAAATTATTTTGAAGCTGCTTTTTTTGTTGCTTCCTTGTGTATCAATTTCAGTCCTAAAGTGGCTCTAGTTTTTCACTCTTCATCAACATTTTGATATGCAGTGACTGTAATGCCTTTCATGTTGCAGTGACGACTGCTAGCATGATAGCCATGTCTAGTTCTTCACTGATTTATAAGTCAGTTTTAAAACTTTGTTCTAGTTTCAAAACAAATAGAATATTTATTGTTGAAAGCAACTGTTTAAAACGCAACTTCACATAAATGTATTAAAACTACATTGTGCCAGTTTGCTGAACTCCCTTTACAGAAAACATATGTTTTTAAGAGCCTTTTCTTTCTTGAGCATTATGTCTAGATTGATAATCATCTAAATTAATCAAGAGCTGCTCAGACTTGAGGTCTGGATTCACTTGAATAAGATCATTGTTCTGAATAATGTTAACTGCTCAACAGTTAGCAGGACGATTAATTCAATACCTCTTTGCATGCTGACTCACACATTGGTCCTGACAAGCCATAATGAACTCACGATGGATAGGATAGCATTCAGGTCACCACTGCATGACCCATCTAATCCAACATTGAATTCAATTCTGGTTTTTAACAACAGATCCTCAAAATGAAAAGGAGAGATTTTTTGCACACTAGTAAGTCAAAGTAAAGTTCTCCTATTTTCCCTAGGTTTGTCATGACATTAGTCTATGAAGAAAACAAGGCACAGCTAAGGATCATTGCAATCACCCACTCTGAACTTCTGCATAAAACAATCCATAGCATTTAGGGATGTTTCCATATGTGTATCTTACGGGACTTGGCACAGTTTTTTCCCAGACACTGGAGGACAGCTGCTTATCTGTTGTGGTAGTCAATCCATTATGATCTCCTTTATCATTTTACTACAGCACCAAGAGCAAATACAGCAATCACAACAATAGCAGGGGTTGCTACAGGGGGATGAAATTAAACTGCAGAATTCAGATGGGAAGAGAGAAACACACAGCGCTATTCCCAGGAGCAGCACCAATTTTCAGTGGAATATCAAAGGATCTGCATCTTAAAGACACACAGGTTTCAGAGAACAGGAACAAACTTTCTAAATTCTGAGAAAGGGACATTTGTTAAACTTTGAACTGCCTATACAAGATTAAAGCTGACCCTTTTGTTCCTACTTCCATAGCCCATAAATCAAACTTAGACAAGGAACTGCCTGTTAACAATTGAAGCCCTCAATTGTAATAAATAAAAAGATAGATAGATGATACATAAATAAATAAACACAACATAACTACATTTTGCTGGAATTTTATTAAAGCTGTAAACTAAAACAACTGCCTATAATGTCAGCCAGATTTATTATTCACTCTGACATGGTCACCCAATATTGGCATGGTCTGCTGCAGGGAAGCATTCTCATGACAGAGTTGAAAGCAAAGCCATTGATTGTGATTCTCTTTCCCAGGCTCAATTAAGAAACCGCCTTCTTTCTATTCCTCTTCTTAGGGCTTTCTTTATAATCACCCTTGCAGCAGTGGACAGAAAATGCTAATAAGTCAAACACTTCTCATTTAATTTCAGTGCAAATATTGCCTCTTCACATAGGATTATATTTTGCTTTTTTTCTCATGACTGTGTGTCCTTTTGACAGCATGTGTGATATAGTATCATACTATGATAGATTTGAATATGCACTATAATAATTATGGTCTCTTTTGAGACCTGTACCTTGAAACAAGCTATACAAATTAGACTCACATGTACGATTTTACTTGACTACTGCCCCCAAGACCATGGAGGTGCTGGAGCACAAGGCCGATCAACACAGAGCAAATAACACAATAAAACATGCTATGTGCAATCCTTATCGATCGTTGGATTTTTTTTACTTTGTATTTCTCCAGAGCATGAAGATTTCAACTGCTCTGAATTTTGCTAGCATCGTTTTCTCTAAGAATGACCCAATGGTCCTGTCCAGAAGAATTTGCAGGATATTTGGGTGACTTAAAAAGTCAAACCAGCTCACATTGCTAGACTGACAAAGGTTTTGTGAAAAGAAAGCCTGACTTACAAACTCCTTGGGGTTGTTTGAAGGCTTTGCTAAGGACTTGTACGAAAGAAGTCTTGTTGACTTTGACAAAGTCCTCTGAAAAAGACAGCTGAGGAAGGCATATTGCTAGGGAAGGGAAGG
>VYZT01031287.1:0-38372 GCA_013400735.1 Pomatostomus ruficeps
GGAAGGAAGGAAGGAAGAATAGGGAGTGACACATTTTTCTTGCTCCCCTACTAGAAACTGTGGATCTCCTAATAAGTGTAACCCCCATTTTTCCCCAGACTTCTGGTGTGATTTTTGCCATTAGTCCTCTTAGGATGAAATCCACAGCAAGTGCTACACACACAAACTGATTTGTAGCTGACATTTAGCTACTCAGCACCAAAATTACAACCCCCAGTTAGCTCAGTTCGTATGAATCTGCTAAACAACAGAGACCTGGGGGAACTGACCCACACATCCAAGGGGATTTAGTACATGCTCCACCTTTTCAGAACAAAGTGCAATCCCCTGATGTATACCTCTAATTGATTCTTCTCTGACAGGACACAAATGATATTAATGGACTCAAGTAAATTCCAGCCCTACTATATTAGACTGTCCTACATAATTACTCTGAATAACCTTTATTTTACATGCACCAGGTAATTTATGAAAATTCCTCCTGTATATCCTTCAAGGTATTCAAGTGCTGCTGAGGGAGGCTTCACTTCTTAAATTATGGGAATAAAAATAATTTTTTCTGTCTTCTCAGAGGATTAAAACCTTACCACGTTAAAACAGACATAAATCTACATTGCTGACTCATCTCTAAGGCTTGTACTAATTCAGATTTCATTTACATGCATGAGTGGTCATACATTTTAATAAAGTCTTTTGCAGTAAATACCACCCATGTCAGAAACTTTTTAAAAACAAAAAACAAAAATTAGAACTGGATTTCTATCTATGATTGGGAATGTTGATTCATCAGGTTAATACCCATTTACTCAGGAGCCTTAAACAAGTTTTATAACTACTGCTCTGTGTTTTGTGGGGTCACTGTTGGACAGAGGGCTGTGAATGTTCACTGAAATCAGTTAACCTATGCTGGGACCTTGGAAAAATCCAGTTGTAAATACTGATCCGGTTGTAAATACTGATCAACATAATTACACACACAATGATTTGGCTCTTAATGACTTACATCAAACCTCACCTTCTACCTCACCAGTGCTTTTGGGAAGGTTCCAACCATCTTCCACTTACCAGAGAAAGCAGTCCATAGTAAGCTCCTTGGCAAAATAGATAATGCTTTACATTGGAATCAGCAGGGGGAAAAGTGCTGTCCTTTCCATCAGAAACACAATGGGATACCTCTGTCTGTCATCCCAAAACCAGAAACATCATAGCAAATGATTGAATGAAGTGCAAAGTGAGGAAATTTATTCAGGCAGACACTACTTTCCACAATGGTAGACCTCTTTCTTACCCTTTGTTCAATGGTCTTAATAGATGTTGGTTGCTGAATTGGACTTCCACACTCTGCTGGATTTGTGGTTTCTCTAGAAGAGCTAAGTCCTGGAGAATGACTGCATTTATTGAATTGAAAGGTAAGTGGTGATCTGAACCGAATCTATGTTAATTCAGCTGATGATATCCTGGGCCTCAAAATAAAGAATTGATACAATATTGGTGAAGGTAAGTTTTCACTAAAATCTTTTTAGAATAAGTTCTTTGCCAAATTCAAGCTTTACACAATTTGTAGAACTGGTCTTCTATAAATTGAACCTTTAGCAATTGCTCTAAAATATGCCTGTACTACTTTTTTCTTCTTTTCATACTGTGAAATCTTCCAAGAAATCATGAACATACTATCACTCAGCAAAAGTACTGATAAAAAACCTGACCAGTTGGAAAGTCTAGGGACAGGTTGCCATGGCCAGGTCTACAGGGTGGCAAAAAAAAGAGGCAGAAGCAAAGGAGTCATAAAGGAGGAGCTTCTCCTATCCTAGAAAAATCACAACAGGAGAGGCAGCACCCTGCGGAATGCACCCTGCCATAAACTGAAGGTTTGTCATCCCTCCTTCAAAGCTCTGTTTTGATCTCCATCTGATGTATGGATCTTATGGAAGAATGAATTTAGCTGCTGCCTTTACAACAGGGGAGATGAATGCAGCAGCTCCACAGAGACAGATTCGCTGAGTTTTGGAAGTGCTTGGGGTCTGACCAGCTGGAAGGGTTTCCTTCCCTGTGGCTAGATTTCCATGCAGGAAAACCAGAGAAGATAATTCACTTAAGAATAGCTGCTGGTTGGAGAGGCTCCCTTGGAGGTGTACTCAGCAAGGCAGAAGTTGTGAGTATAAATAAGCTCCTGCGTCTCTCTGGGCACTCAGCCTCCAGCTTTTACAACCCATCTGGCCCTTCCAGAAGCGAGCACAATTTTAGGAAATTTGTGTGACAAAAGCCTGCAAGGGGACTCCCATCTTCTTTCATCTCTCTGTTCCTTCATCCAGCCTTCCTAGATTTTCCCCATCTAATCTAATAATCTATTAACTAACACCTTTTTTTTTTCTATTCCCCTGGAGAATTTAGTTCTCAGACTCAGAGTGGCAGCTGATCTCTACACCTGCCTTCTGTTACCTGACAAAAGGCCAGTCTGATAGCTCATCTACCTGGTCTGGCTTCCTGCTGTGAAGAGGATCTCAGTGGACCAGAGAGGAAAGAGCACCCGAACATTTTTACACAGGAGTGAACTGTGGGCTGGACAGAGTGAACTGACCCAAGTGTAACCCAAGAGCAGCCTCAGAGTTGCTCCTAATCTCAGGCAGCTGTGGAAAATGTAAATAAATAAATAAATAAAGCACAAAATGCTTTACACACAGAACAGAGCTAAGGGTCTCAGGACCTACCAGGTAATTAATCCTGTCATTGATTTCTGTGCCTGATTTCCCAGGCTGAAAGCAGCTCCCTTATTTCCCACCCAGACAGGAAGTCGGGCAGTCCACGCTGGCTGTAGGAAATGCTCTGAGCCCACTTCTCCTCTGCCCACCACCCCAAATTTCTAAGCCAAACTCCAGTGCTCATTTGAGATCAGAGCCTACCTTTGGGATGAGGTTCTGTGTATCCAATATGAGGTGTAGAATATTTTTGAGTGATGAAGTGTCCATGGCAAAGACAACTTTTGTATCACTATTAACTGACTTTCCACAAAACTTCATTTGTTTCCTGTCTAATTCTGCCTAGCATGAGCAATTTTAAACAACCTATTGCAACCACTTCTCTACTTGCTTGCCTTTCATTTTCTTCAGAAATTAAATACAGCAGCATATCTTTAATGTTTATTATAGAAGAAATGACTTATTCAGACATAAAAATATTTTGAGCCCTGCTGTTATATGTACAATGGTATAATAGATAATCCAAATTCAGACAGTAAATGTGATGCCAGAAAACACAGAAATACATATTTTATTGCAAGAAACTTGTGCTCTTCAGATGTAGCTTTGATTTAATATCTGTTTGGGCACTGTAGTTTAGCTGATTTAACTTCTAGTCAAGAAGAGGGGTAATAAGGATTTAAACTATATGGTTTTCAAAATGGAAATTAGTTATCTGACTGGTTTTCACTTAGAACTATGTAAAAGTACTGAAATACTTAATTTATTAGCATAGCAAACAGTACCTTCATCAGTTTATATTTCTTTTCTTCACTTTTCTTTCAGGAGATTAACAGAACTGTATAAATTGATAAAGTTCATACTTCTTTGAGTGAGCTTCTAGACTGGGGGAAAGGAGGTGACCATTTATAATGTAAATGTGGGGGAAAAAACCTTTCACAAATTAGGATCTCTTCACAGATCCTGACCTGATTTGTACTGTTGCTGAAATGAGGCCTTTATAGACTAAGAATATTGTGAGCATAAGATGAACTTTTGAGAAGATACCAAAATCCAAGCATGTGTATCAAAAAGAATGAATCATGTATTTCTTTCAGAATGGAATTCCTTGGCCTGTTCAAATGCAATCTGCTCATTTGGGACAGGGAGATAATGGATGAAACCTACAGTGATCATTGGAAAATCCCAGTGAAATAAGAATAGCTTTGTATTGGAGCAACACATTTCTAATTTGACACTACTTCCTTAATAAACTTGACTAAATATTACAGACTGCAACGTGGGCATCCTCAAGTATTTGCCTGTAATATGAACAGCAGACTATGCACATTGGACAAGTTGAATTAGTGCAAGATTTTTAAAATTAAAAGCACAATTGTTATCTAGCATTCCCCACGGATGCAAAGCAGATGTTTTAAAGAAGTTAGTTTAAGTGAGGGTGAGGATGCACATTTTGGCAATGGGAACCCTGTAAATAGTGCGGGGGTAGCACTGTGCACGCATCTCTGAGCTTTGCACTGCCAAACACTGCCACCACCCGAGGGGAAGGAGCCCTGTGGTCCATCTTGTCCCAGTGATGGATGTACAGGAGCAGAGGAGTGAGAGCCAACAGCCCCAGAGCGGCATTCATCCAACATTCAAGCCCAATTCTACTCTGCATTCCGTGCCTTTTGATGTGTTGCTGCTGGTGTAAATCCATGGGCACGGCTGATTCCCCCAGTAACTGAAATAAATGGCCATTCATTTCTAGTCCTGCCAGTGCTGCAAAGCTCATGGAGTCCTAGCAAAGGGAGCTGCTTGCAATTTTGGCTTACCAGCACTGGCATCAACTCAGCTCTCCCTGCAAAATCTTCATGACTGATGAGGCAGAAAGCAGAAAAGGCAGAGCTTTGGCTTTCAGACCACCGAGGAAGCTTCCAAAGGTTTCTTCTCTTCCTTTTGTTTCTGACAATTAAAAATATATTAAAACAGAGTCACAGTAAGCGACATATATGGGAGCACATATCATCTTTATACTATACAAAGGCAGAATCACACTTTGAGATGGAGCACTGAAACATAAAAATAGAGTCCCTTCTCACAGTCGATGTGTTTCAGAGATGTGTTTTAGGCAGTACTCTCCATCCCACTGATGGCATTTCTGACATGGCATGAACTGCCAAAGCCTGCTTTCCTGCTGCTGCTTCCTCTCTCTACTGTGTCTGACAGCATTTTTAGGATTTAACTGACCTAAAAATGGCTTCTGCCTGTTACTGAAAATGCAAAAAGAGGTTCCACTAAAAACAGCACTTAGAGAGAAATTAGGATTAAAGAGCAGACAGCACTTAAACCATGTAAAACTGAGTGATGTCAAACTGACTGCAGTGACAGAGCTCAAGAGCAACCTAATGGATGCTTTCTGCTGTTTCAAGTGAAGCATTTAAACATTTTAACACAGGGCTGTTTAAAATGCATATTCGATGCCACTTTAACTCAAGATACAGTAGTGGCTTGATAAATTTCCCATTTCTGATTGGCACATAGCAAAAGATCTCCCACACCTCTGTGTGCTGAGTCCTGTAAATTTAACGGCTTTTTTTTTTTTTACATCATTTATCCTGCTGCATTTTTTGTGTTTGGAAAACCTGAACTTATAAAATCAGTATCTCTAAAATTTTTGCTGTACCCTGCAGCCAGACCGTAACACGTGACATGTTGGAAGGCCTAAAATTTGCAGCTTTAAAATCTCTCTGACTGGAATAATTAGATACCGCCTTGTATAGCTGCTACAATGTTTTGCACATAAATTACTTATAAACCACTGTGAGATTCAAACAAGAATTTGACAGGGAAAAATAGGTATTAACTCCTGTGAGTAATTTAGGCATGTCAAAACTATAAATTGTTGCCTTACTTTTTTCTTTTTATGATTTGTGACACAAGAATGGATTATATCTGCATATTTTCTACTTTGGTTATGATTTTTGACATTCAAATGAAGGCAGAGCAAGAAAGAATGCAAATACCTTATTATGGCTCAATGTAAACTATTTGCATTATAGTCTTAAAAAGGAAATTAATAGAAAAAATATATTCTTAAATTTCAATTCTAATAGTGAGAATTGTAACCTTAATGGAAAAATTGTGTAGAATTAACTAATGTATATCTAGTTCTGCTACAATTATCTAATTCTCCATGCTGCAACATCTGAGAGCAACTCAAATATGATGACCTTGAAGTTCTAAAAATAATGGCAAGAATTTTTACCTTTCTTCTCCATTGTTACAGTTAAGTGTCACTACAATTCACTTACCTGGTGCCATTTTCCAGTCTGGTTGTAATTCTTGTCACAGAAATGAAGAATTTGAAACCTTTTCCAGAGCATTTTTAACATTCTGCATTTGGTTCTGCTGCTAATTCTATCTCCACATTCATCTACAGGCACGATCTCTGAATACATATGTAAGGGTTCACCGAGCCAACCAAATGAAATATGGAATATTAACAAGATGAAACTTCTTTTTCCTTGCTGAATGGTGTGTTACTACACATCACTAGAAGACACCCCAATTCTTATAAATCACAGTGCACCATGCATAAGAAAAGGGAATGACTCAGGAGAAATGTAAAAATATCACTGGTGTGCTCTTAAAGTAATGTTAGATTCATTCTTAGATGCCTGCAAGTGTGATTGGACTGTGATATATATGTGTATTTCACCAGTTGTGGAAGAGATTATATCAATGTACTCTATTTTAACAAAAGAATTATGTACTCCAGATAACTCTGCGTCCCAGTTCCGAGCCTTGCTCAAAATTCTATCATAAACCCATCATTCCATGAATTCTGTTGTACTGACAAGATCAGCAAACTCACCGTGCTAGTCACAGAGCCTGTTCAGAGCTCCTGAAGTGACTTTTCCTTCAAGTACTGAGGAGTTTCAGGAAGAGGCTCACAGTCTTTTGGTTTGTCAGTGAATTTGTCCTTCAGCCAAACCTCTCCTTGCAAAGAGGTTTCTTGCAGGACAGAGCTGCCCTGTGCCCCTTTTTATCTTGCAGAAGGTCTAAGTCTCTCAAGCCTAAATCTCTCAAGCTCAGAATTAATACCAGACTGCAAGGAAGTACCACAACACGGTTCCCATCCCTTTTCCCCGCAACACACGTCACCGAGGTATGAAACGCGGCAAACACAAGCTGGGACACCGGGAAATGCAACACGTGGGCAGCCCGTGCTGCTCTAAATAGAAATTTAACTACCCGGGGCGCAACTCTTCGAGAGGGATTGTGCTCGGCTCTGCACAGGGCGGGTCAATGCTCAGATAAATGGGCAGGCAGGCAGCGCTCGGCTTCCCTCCTGTGTTTAATGTGTGGCCCCGGGCTCCCTTTTCTCAGCGCTGGCCTGCCCGGAATGCAGGAGCCGCAGTGTCAGCGTGATTCATGGCCACTCCGCCGCTTAAACAAACAAGCGCTTGCATATTGACAGCTGGAAAAAAAAACCCTCTCACAAATGTCCCTTATCAGTTTCGACCAGGACTTCTAAAATGGGAAGCTTCCCTGAGAACTGAGTTGCTTCAAGAGCTTTTCTCCTATTTTAGGATGAGTTACCCACCTTTTGTGTGGAAGAAGGACTTGTTTAACACCGTTCATTTTTTGCTCCATTGGTAACTCAGGTATAAGGGATCTGTACAATGGCATGATGCTTGTCAACAACCCTGTGGGTCCTAAAACCCACACAATTCTGCAATTTCAAAACTTCACAGACTCATTTCAGTGTTTGCCCGCCACTGCACTTTACACAAGTGCAAAACACAGAGCAGGTAAGAATTCCATCAAACAAAGAGGTGCCATTTGTATCACAAACCAGATTTCATAGATGTTTGTAAAGGTTTCAATATTGTTATTTTTTTACTCGAAATGCTTCTGGTTGTATGTCTAACACGAGATGTTGCTTCAGTGCTACCAATAAGCCAGAGAAGTGTTTGCAGTCTCTCTCCTGCATTATGAACTTTTAGATGGATGCAAATCCATCCATCCAGTCACCTACAAACCTGATGTAACAACTGTCATTTTTCATTCACTACTTATTCAAAGCAATTAACAAAACTATTTTCTACTTTTACTAGATGGGTAACTGCAGAAGGTAAACAATATGGATTTTTTTTTTCCTAACAGAAATAACATATACTGCTGGACTACAATCTAAAAAAATAGATTTACTGATATTTGAGATTCATTTGTAATTCTTTTTCTCTTCTTAGCAAGGATAGAATGGAGAACTGTGGGCTGGGAAGTCTGCCTTTCTTTTCCATTCCTACATATTATCTTTGCAGTTTAAACAACAGCGTCGTGTTTAAAAAACACAGCATAGTAACTGTGGAATATGGTATTGCATCTGGACACCATCCATTTTCAAGAAATGCCATCTATATGACTGAATTTGGATCCAGTTTGGGGAGAAGCCAGGATTTCCAACACTATCAGTTTAAAATTTGGCTATTTTTCTCTTCTGTTGTTTATAAAATCATGTAGATTTATGGGAAGAAAAAGCTGTTCTGAATGTGATGTATTTATAATCAACAAGATGGTCTAGAGAGATTTGGTCTTTCAGACATTTGGATTGAATTTCAGCTGTGTCTCAGCACAATAATTGATTATCACAAAAATAATTCCACCTTCAGCTCAAATCTATCAGACCAGACAATTCAAAATGTTTTTAAAAGCCAGGCTATTTTAACCACTTTGCAAAATGCCAGTCTACCAGATGGAGAAAGAAAACCCTAGCAAGAAAATAATGGGATTATTATGTTACTTTAAATCGTGGAAGCTTCTTCATAGATACAAACATCTGTTGTGTCTATGTGTGTGCAGATGTTTAACAAAAAAAAGATGGCATGTCTGTGTGCACATGTGTACATGTCTGTGTATAGTCTAACAGCTGAAGGCTTTTCATCTGAGAAAGCTATTTCAGAAAAAACCAAGGTTTTTTCATGTTCATATAGATTTCGATGATGTTCCCATGAAACAGAGTGAA
Source organism: Pomatostomus ruficeps (assembly GCA_013400735.1). Classification (NCBI taxonomy): domain Eukaryota; kingdom Metazoa; phylum Chordata; class Aves; order Passeriformes; family Timaliidae; genus Pomatostomus; species Pomatostomus ruficeps. The sequence continues at coordinate 8,707 of VYZT01031287.1, forward strand.
AGAAGTTCTGCTAACACATGAATTAATGAAGTCTAGTTTCTTATGAGTTTAGTCTGCTGGTTCCTCATGTCAGAGTCAAGGAAGGTCTGGCTAACATCTTCCCAGCTGCTGGAGAACAAAAAGGGATCTCTCTCAGCCCAGAGGGAAACAACAGCCAGTGGCAGACAGCGGGGTCAGACAGACAGACAGACAGACAGGCAGAGACTCCTTCCCTTTCTCCATCTCTCCTGCCCTCCCTTTCTTTCCTCCATCTCCTCTGCCATTTCCCATTATGATGATACAAGTCTAGTTTCCATAGGAAACCATGCTAAAAAGTCTGTCAAAACATAAATATCGAGACTTATCCTTCCCCTGTGGGAAGCGCGTCACTGTACAGCTTAATGAACTGCTGGAAGGCAGCGGGCTGGTGTTATTTTCTGTTCCACAGAAGAAAGAATAAACATCACAAGCACCATTTTTTTTCTCTTTTCCCCCCCACCAGCAACTCTGCAGTGAGAAAATGCACGAAAAGTAGTTCATTTAATGGTGAGAGACACCATTATGATCAAGGGGAAATAAAGCTTTAGAGTTGCAAGCAGGGGAGAAACATTTTCCTTTGCTCTGAACAGTACAGCTGTGCTTGTGCTGGCAGCCAAGGGCAGGGGCCTGGGTAGTGACCCTGGCACACACTTCCCTCTGCTCTTCCACTGGGGCAGTGCCCACGGCTGGCATTTGGCCTCTCAGGATATTGCAGGGACCGTTCCCCTCAGGCAGCCAGGGCGCAGCCTTCCTGTTTGTAAGGTTAAGGGAGTCCGGCTCCATGAGCTTGTGGGATCTTGTGCCTTTTGCCTCCTGGGTGCCAAGCAGACTGAATTCATTTTTTATTTTAGAAGTACAAATGTAGGCTGCAAGTTCAGCTCCTAAGGCTGACACCCAGCGAGAAAGGCCTCTTCTACCACAGGTCAAGTAAAGCAATTTGTTCTGTACTGCCTTACTTTTCAGAATGTTATTTTAAGCAACAGATGCATTACTGAGATTCCACACTCTCCTGATACAGAGGCAAAAGGACCTGAACCTGTGTCAATCAGGCACATGTATTGAATCTCCTACTTATTTGAAATATCACTCTTCTGTAGCATCTTAAATCTCGGCCTCAGCCAAAATTTCAGACAGTAATTTCTCCTTCGTCGGGGTTCTTTCTATTTCTTTATCACAAAATGTGCTTAACTTCATACCCTTTTAAAGGCAGAGGCAGCATATCTCATGGGGTTTAGGTAGCCGCATGGAAGAGTTGTAATTTTTGGAGTAGCACAGGTGTGTTAGTTCCCCTCAGACTGTTATGCAGTTTATTTCAACTGAGCTGGCATCTATTTTGGGTAGGATTGCAGATTAGTTGGTGAGTCTTAATTCCAAATTGCACCTAGCAATGCCAGCTCAAAAATGTACCTGGTGAGGATTGCTTCACACAGACTCGAAAATTATGTACTGTGTATGGTATTAATCAACCCCTGACCATCCCAATCCTGGATAGAGCAGGTGAGTGAAAAAAACCCAACCCACCGGCAACACAAGAAACCAGGCATGACTCTGGTCCAAACTGCATCTCCACAGAGAAGACTGAGCCAAAAGTCAGACTCTGTTGCCAGCACCTATACAGGACTTCAGAACTGACTGCAGTTTAAAGAGATTTTACAGAGACTAGATCACTAAATTAATGACCTTCAGAGAGGAATGAATAGAATTACAGATTCTAAACATCATTTATTTTATTTGTGGCTGTTGTTGGGGATTTGTTGTTTGGCTTTCTGGGGTCTTGGCTCTTTTTTTTTTTTTTTTTTTTTTTTTTTATCTGACAGCTCACAGGTGCCAATGAGGGAAAGAAAAAGCACTATGGAAAACCTGGAATTGGCACAGCCATTTTCAGTGTGAATAGGGACAAATGCTGTCCTCAGGATCAGGTACAAAGACCCCTACAGAGTGAATAATACTGAAATTAGTTCCTTGAATTTCGACTTATAGCTGCAAAATTTAATATTTAGCAATTTAATATCAGTGGACACCGCTAATATTATTTTGCCTCTTATTTCTGGAAATCAGTGAAAGAGCTGGGAAACAGAACATACATCTCCATCTAATTCCTGCAGTTCAAATAATCACGGGCAGTTAGTTGTGTGTATGTCTACAGTCATTACAAAAATTTTACAGAAAGAATCTCAACAATGTTTCTCCTGACCAGTATTATTCAGATTATACAGGTATTAATAGTAAATTTTATATTAATCTTTTTATGTATGCTCTCTGGGAAAAATTTAAAAAACCCATGATGAACAATAACCAGGGTTTAATGAAAATAATAATGCAGATGTACATTGACCGGATTTCAGTCATGCTCTGGACACTTGAAGCATTAGATACAATCAATAAGGTTCATATATCTAATAGATAAATTCAAATTTCCAGCACTTTCCTGCACACACTAAGCAAAAGCTGTTCTGGAATACAGAACGAAATAGGCAACAAAAGACGACTTTTTAATTCCTGAAGAACACAGTATAAAAGTCATAAGAAAAATGCTTAAATGAGAATAAATTCATTTTAAGGACTGTTATTTCCAGTGTTTTGCCATTAGCATCCAAATCCTGAAAATAAGAAATAGCAGATGCTTGGAAGCAGGCTCTAAAAATAGAATACCATTTTATTGCAATAGGAGGCTGCAAAGGTATAGATCAGTGCTGAAATAAGAGAAACAATTTAAGGAATATTTTTACTTGACGCGATTTGCCAGGAACACTACAGAAATTCAGGTTAGATGTCAGGAAAACTCAGTGGAAATGCACCTCTTCAATCTACACTCACATCTGCCCTCTTGCTTTCACAAACCAATTGCTCCCATGGAAAATTCTTAAATACATATTCCAGTGTCCTGGTTGTTTCTCAAATCGACTTCCTAAGAATTTGGATCTCTAGAAGCTCTGATTTTGCAACCATATAGAACAGCATCAGGAAGCTCTGCTGGTTTCAACTGGAATGACATGAGGTTAAATATCCCCTTTGCAAATAGTATCCAAAGGTATGGGAGGATGCTTTTAATTAAGAGCCCTAAAATTAAATATCAAACGACACATCCAAGTCTTAGTCTGATCAGGAAATGCTGCCTGGATCTCTCTTTACATCAGTTCTTTCTTTCCTTTCTGCCTCTCTTGTCCTTGTCCTGTACCCAACCACAATCTTCCTCAGCTAATGCTGCATGCTGAAGTGTGCAGAAAGGCAAAACGTGTTCCAATGGAATTCAATAAAAAAGCTGTTCCCCCACATTAAGCCCCCAGTATTAACCTTCTCTAATTCTTTTAATGCACTGTTCTTTGATTAAGGATTTTTTTATTGTACTATAATATTAAATGCTCCCCATCTGTTCAGGAAGGGAGTGCCATTCTTCAGTGACGTGAATAAACTGAGAAGGATTTGCTCTCGAGGTGTCTTTTGGGGGTTTGCTGCTGTTGGCTGATACTTTCATCACAACCACAGTATAAACATAACCAATTTAATGTGGCAATTGGCAACAGATAAAAGAGTAGCACTGACTGAACCCTACGGATAGAGTCTGAACGTGCTGGAATGAGACAGATAGTCTGGTCTGTTTCCCAGAAAAATCCTTCCATTAGTGATATTGTGATAATTTCCATGATTATGACGAGTTCATTTTGTTAAGGCAGTAAAAGCACCCCCCCTGAGTTTTATTTATCGTCTGCTCTAATTTTGTTATTTCAGTTTAACACATTTATGTTCCAAGTGTAATAGTGTTCTGAATTCATGCCCAGCTTACATCATAAAAAATCATTTGCTAAGATGGCTTTCTTTTAGTATCCAGTGTCTTCTAAAAGGACAAATATAGCTCTGGCATTTTACCTCTCTAATCATGTTACTAAAATATATAAAAAACCCATTAGAGATTAATGTGATCTGGTTGTGCAGATATGATGAAGTTCTTACCACCTAGAACCTTTATTAAAAAATCCAGATAATGAAGGAGAATAATGACAGTTCTGCATAAATCTAGTTTGATATCTGAAACATCCACAAAAAAAAAAAATAATCTATGACTAAGAAGCAACAAAAAAACCCCATTATTTTCACAGTAACTCAGGTATTAAATGAAAGATAAAACCCTGTTTCACACAGAAATACTGGCATGTCATCCTAGCCGTTCCTCTGGAGTCGAATGATTTAAGTCATTAAATGCATTTAATACATTCCTAATACTTAGATAAAATGTATGTCCATGGATTACAGGACCCAACAATTTAAAGCCTCAAACGCTTCCTCTAAAATAATCAAACTCTGAGCATCATTTTCCCTTAAGAGTGGAACTGAAGTCGGTAATGGCAGCGTCTCCTGGGCACTGAAGGAAACTGCTGAGTGCACCCCACCTCGGCATCCCCCATCCCATTTTGCAACCTGGCTGTAAACCCCTTGCTCTGTTTGGGTTGGAATTCCATGTGAAGATGAACTGCTAGACCAGAATCAGCTTTCCTGCTCAAACCTGCACCCCCTGCCGACCCTGTGCGGTATCACCGGCCCTTTGGGATGCAGGGGCTGATGCCACAGCCTCCACCCGCTCCATGGACTAAATACCGTAACTCTTCCCCCTCACCTCGAAGCTCAGTGTTCACAGAAACTGCCCGAGGCCCCTCTCCCTCCGCACCAGCCAAAATGCAGCTGGTAACAGAAACTCCTCTTGACAGTCTGCAATACCTTCTCCTTTCCAGGCTCTGATCCATCACCAGATTTCCATACCCTCTGACCCCTCAGTCACCCTGAACATTTTTCTACCTTATTTATACTTCTTTTCATTCTCCTGCTAGCCTGACTTCTCTCATCTCACCTTTTGCTTCTTGTTCTGTCCGTGGCTGACTGTTCCTTTAACTCTTCCTGTGCAGAACCTGTCTCATTCCCACTCCAGCCTTCACTGAGGTGCCTCATTAGGCTCAATCTCTGACTGAGCGCCTTTTCCCTCTTCACACCAGTAGCACCTGTAATCACTTTGCCCAAAGTTTTGCACAAGGATGTCAATTCTGACAACTCTAATTCAGGGAGTTTATTTATGATGTTCTAAAGGAATCAGTAAAGTTGAAATGTGGACACCAAGCTGTTGGTTCAGAGGAAAGCTGTTACTCTTTCCGAGCAAGCAACAAACTTAATGCAAAAAATCAGATTTTTCTCCCACAAATGATGTTTTCTGTGACCCCAAGGAAGATCTTTTGAAATGTAAATGAGCTGTATGAGATTCAGGTGTCCTGAAGACACCAGTGTCCCCATGAACTCCTGCAGTAAACCACGATATAGTAAGGAAATGACACTATGAATAAAGATGCTGCGTGAAGTCCAGCCTCAAATGGATCAGAGATGAGGTACAAAGGTGCCCATTTAAAAGGGAAGCTGAAACATTTAGCTTATCTAGCTAAATATATTACAGCCATCTTAGCATTATTTTTATAACAGCAGAACCATATTTAGCTAATGATCCACAAATGGAACTAATTACGCTGTATTTAAAGTATTTTATTTATAATTGATAATGAATTCTTTCCTGCAGATCAGACTAATGAGGCAAGTACTTAATTTCTGAAGTTATTTTTTGAGAATTTCCATAAATTGGCACAGCTACTCAGACTTTATACTTACATGGAAGATGTAGACCGCTCTGTGTTGGTAACAATTTAGAGAGGTGATACGGTAGGTGAGGGGGCAAGCAAGCCTTTACCAACATTGCTGGTAAGACAGGCAGGTAAAAGTTCTATTTTAACAGTTCCATGGATACAATCTATCAAAACTGTGCCCAGACAAAAAGCTAAATAAACTTTCAGAGAGAAATGGAAACCAAATTTTTCCTTTTACCTTACTATTGTTATTGCTGCTCTTCATCTCTTGAATCTGGCGGGATTTTTTTCATCACAGCACACATGCCATTGCTTACCTGCTAAACCAAACTATAACCTGGAATCTTAATATTAAAAATAGAGCAAAAAATATTGGCTGAAAGTAGTTACTTTAGAGCATTTCTAGAAATAAATGGATATAAAGAAGACAGAAAATCTTCAGGACATTGGTTCTTCAATCACCAAAGGCTCAGGTTTATAGCTGCACAGAACCTGCAGCTGAATCAGTTCTGCAGCACCGAGTGGCTCCAGGAAATGCCATGTTCTGCTCCCATGCTTTTGGGGCAAAAACTTGTGATTAATGCATGTAGTTACATGAATGAGCTGACAGAGTGTGGGTAAAACCCCTTTCTGCCCATTTCTGATATCCCAGGCCACAGGGAAGGAAGGGAGAGGCTTCTTTTTCAAAACTGCTTTTCCTGTCCATAAGGACGGGGAAAGCAAGAAAGGCTCAGAGAAGGAATCTGAGCCCTCAAACTCCCTGTCAGCACACACCTGATGCTCAAAGCTGTCTCTAGCCCACAGCACCTGTTCACAGAGTGTTTCTGGTCTGGTTGTTAAAGCCTGTGTAAACCTAAGAAGATTAACAATATGCCAAAAGATACATGAAAGCAATTAATTACATTTGGCTAACCTAGCCTGCTAAGTCTGGTTTGCACTGACAATATCTGGCTGGTATTGGTAGGCATATTTGTAAATTACCCATACGATTTTTCACCAATATCGTCTTCCTTCCCACTGACTACTTTAGAGAACTCCAATTCTTTTTTAATTAAAATTCAGTAAAACCAAACAGACCAATTTAAAGCTTGTCAATACCATCCCTCCTTTCAGGCAGCACATTCTTAGACAACACAGATAGATCAGGTGTCGTCAGACAGAACTCTCGAATTAAGGTAATTTGTTTAAAGATCACAAACATTTATTTAGAGACCCTTTTTAATCACAGAGCACTGTTTCAGCAGCTATAAAGCACTTGGTCAGTTCTAAACTGGGGTAAAACACCTTTAAAGGAAACACAGCTTAACAAAAGTAACGGTGTCACTAAATACTCCTGTAGCAGAAATCAAACACAAACACCCATTTGCTGGGACAGAATTATGTATATGTATTTATTGTTGTTGTTATTAGTTTTATTGTTGTTATTGTTTAATTGAAAAGTCTAATTCATTGAAATCAGAACTGATCTTTCCCTAAAAACTGATGATTCCTATATTGCCTACTATGGAGGATCTGGAATTTCTTCTAAACCACTTTCAGATACCAGTGCCCATTCATCACCGAGTCTCTGCTAGTAAAAAACTCATCAAAATAAAGCCATTTTGAGGAAAAAACAGTTCCCACTCATTCAATCATGTATTTTGCTTCACTTGCAGCAATTTTTTGCAAACCCTTATTGCTCACATCAAGAGCAAACGTTTTGATTAATTTTGACTTGTACAGAGAGAAGTGGTGAAGAATCCTAACACGCTATTTTTGGAAAGTTTAAATGTTTTATATTTTAAACATACCTCTGTAAAACTGTAATAAAACCCCTGCAAGATCACAGCTAACAGAAATTAAAGCTGGTATGCCTCGATCCTAAATGCAGGGAGTTTGTTAACAATTTTATAAGAATTCTATCATTCCATTGCATTACCCCGTCATTCTCCAGTAAACCTTTCCTGCAATGTTCATCCTAAGAAAGAAGTTTAATCTACCTGAATGCCTGACAATCTGCCAGCACTGTTCTGCTAAAGCTTTCATTCAGAATTATATTGAAAAGAGAAGCTGAGTAAAAGAGAATAGAACTGTGAGTGCTTTGAGGCATTTTCCCAGTATTTCTGTGTTTATCCACATCTTCTATGAGACATAAATCAATGGTAAAAGTGCAGCTACCTGGTGCTATTGTCCAAATGAGCAGGCTCTAACTTTTGATATTACAGCTGAGAAATCTTTCTCACATCCTCTTCAATTTTGTTGCTAAAAAAAAAAAAACAAACTTCCAAGGAGTCATTAAAACTTGTCAGGTTGGCAAGGTATTACAAGAGGAGAGAGAAAACACGCTGTGCACAGCACAGTCTGTTTCTCACAGTCAGAAGTGAGGGTCAGTTGGAGGGAAAAGAAGTGTAAGCTCCAAGGAAAGATTTAGGTGGAAGTAAGTTAGGCATTTTATCATTTTTACCCTTTTCTCTCCATGCTTTGAGCTTTGGGGGAATGGAGGGGACAGGCAGAAGTGTTTGAAGATGCTGGTTCAGAGTCAATTTAATCAACCTCACTGTTCCTGAGACTTAAAGAACTTACAGGTACCAATTTCAGCTGGATTGATGGTATGAGCCCGAAGTGATAAAAGACCCGGCGTTAGAACAAACAGGTCACATCATTTCACCCTCAATGAGATGCCAAATGTCAGCCCCATCACTGGAGGCCAGAAGAAATATGTGACCACGTAGCAATTCACCTTTCCTGCTCTCCAGGAATTAGTTCAGTCCCACTGGCTGCAATCTCAGACACTACAGCAGAGCTGACCCGCACAGCCCCCGGGTTTCACAGCCACTGCTGATTTCAGCTGAGACCCCGCTGTCTCTCTGAGCCTCACCGTGCCCTTCTCTCCTCTTTCCCTACCCCTCCAGCAGTTTCTATTATTCTCCCCAGGAGGTGGAGGTTTCTTGCACCTTCCAAATCCAGAGTCTCCTCCACTGCAGCCTCCTCTTAAGTAACGGGAAAGACAAGTAATCACTCTTTTCTCTCATCTTTCTGGCTTAGACCTTTCCTTAGGTCACAGAGAGGTGGAAATTCTGTGTGTAGAGCAGCATTATCACCCTGACGAGTGATAGTTGTTTGGGCAGCTTATTTCACAGCTTATTTAACCATGGATAGATCTGAGTCATTCTCCTAACACAACACAGCAACCGGAGCCTGAAAAATGCCTGAAGCAACTGGAGCAATTACACCAACACTAATCAGGGAGTACAGCCCCGATCTTACCCACCGGAGCTGTGGGGACCTGAGAAGCTCCCTGACCTGGAAAACTATTCCAGGAGCCGGCCATTCCAGCTCCAGCTGGAGCATGTGCCAAACCACCTCACACTATCTGTGGTTTGAAAACAGCAGCAGGAGACACATGGGAAAAATACGGGCTTTTTAATAACTCTGCTTTATAGACAGAAGAAATAATAATGCTGGTTTCTTCCAGCTGTCCACTAAGACAGCTGAGTTCATAAACAAAAAGTTCATAATCTAAGTGTAATAGATTTTGCTTCCTCAGGCAACACAGGGCTATGAAAGTGTTTAAAATGGACTTTTCTCTGTGTAATCAATAAAGCTTTCACAGAGATTGCTTCTGTTCCAAAGACTTTTTTAGTTGCTTGCGCAGGACTCCCAAACACCAAATAAGCCTTTTATCAATTTCTATTTTATAACCTTCTCCTACTTCCTTATAATCCCTCCTCAAAGTACATAGAATGTAATGGTGAAAGATTTATTTAAATCATAATCTAAAAATAAATGAACTCATAATTTGTAACTCAAATTGTCACTATATGCAACTTCAGTTTTACTGACAGAAAAAGTATTTGTGTAGTGTGTTTCATGACATCTGCGTTTCTCCCTTTTTTGTCTTTATCATAGAATTTTATCTGTCACTGTAATCACGTGGCAGAATTTTGACTGGGCATAGCACACCTAAAATTATGAAACCTTAATTTGGGCTTTTGTGTAGAGTGACTCAGTAATCAATTCCGACGGAAATGTATCACCCCTTCTCCCACAGCAGTGTTCACCCTCTCATCTCTGACCGCAGGCTCTGGCATATGTAATCCAGTGGCAGGGCATTTGCAATAAATTAGAAAATTTTTTTGCATATATTTCAGAATAATTCATCTGACTTTCCTTGACTTCTCCAGGTTTCTCTTATGGTTGCAGAGGTCAAAACTCCACTGTGCTGCATGTCTGTGTACAACAGAACCAAAACCAGCTCTTAAATCTGCCATCCTTGCCCTTTTCCCAGTCCATATGCACTTTCTTCCCCACTGAAATCAAGGTGAGTACACTGCCAGGCAGAGTTTTTGCTCTCAAGAATTCTCTTCCTCTGCTGAGATCATTATCCTGAATTTCACCCAGAGAAAATGGCCCAGTGGAGAATTTAGTGGATGTCTTACCCTTCATTCCACAATGCTGAAAACCGCCATGCAAAGCTGACTTCACTACTTTTGCAAAGAGAAGTCAGGGAAGCTGGATAGTTCTAGGAAGGACTAGTTAATGAGTTAATGTGACATTTGTCTCCCCTCATATTCCAGCCCTTTCCCCTAATAAAATTACAGCAACAGGAACCCTGAGTGCTCATTTTTATACAGTGTTCAGTCTCATTTCAGGACCGGAAAAGTTGTCTGAATGTGAAGGAGAGACAAGTGCCTTGAGGATCAACCCTGCAGGCACTAAGTGCCCATGATTCTCTGAGAAATCATCCACATTCTGAGATTTTAACCTGCTCTCATTCCTCTCCTGACTTCTCTTGCAGAAGGAGATTGCACAGATGAGGCATAAGGAATGAGCCCAGATTGTCTGCAGATGGAAGCCACGATGAGATAAATGAGGGAGGGAATTTCAAGTCTAGTAGTTGTTCTCCACTACCCCCATATGTGGCCACATTTAGTCCATACAAAAATATTCCTGGTGTGGAAATTACGGTGCCCACAGCAGAGCTACTGCAGAATTGCCACGCAGTGGGAACTGGGGCTGCTCAGTGTGTTTTACAGCTGGACCCATGCACTAATGCCATTTTATTCTGGATAATGCGTTTCTTTGACATGGTGAATCTCCAAGTAAATATTAGGCTTTTTTTCATTAGTAGCAGTCAATGACTGGTTATCTCGTATTTCTGATCTGGTATTTTGAACATCTGAGCACTGACCGTCCCCCTGCCAAGCATGTAACTTTGATCTAGCACTTTGAACTCTGAGGATCTCAGAAAAGATCAATTTTTTTTTCTCTGATCTGTGGAGAAACTATTAAAATTGTATATAATCTGCTCTGAGAGGTAACAGGGACTTGAAGAGCTCTAGTATTTTTTTTTCCCTCTGGGGAAAAACGTGGTCAATGTGGTGACAGGAGAAAAAACAGAAAATGGACTGTGGCATTTGTAGAACTTATCTATTAAAAAGGCAGAATATTTGGCAGTGAAGAAGTAAAGTGATCTGGAGTAGTAATTTCAATTTATTTCAGCTACTGGTTTCCACATCCATTTCAACACTCAGGAGGTGGTATCTGTAGCTGTGACATCTTGGTAGCACATTTTTGCACTCTACCATGAAGTGCCTACTGTCCCTTCTGTTTCAAATGTCACCATTAGTGTGTTCATCTTCCCTGAATTAACAGCAATAGCGCTGAGCTTTACTGCAGCATGTCAGGATGATTAAAATGCAGCACTCACGGCTCTCTGTATTCGCCATGACAATCAAGTTACTTCAGATTCATTAAACAACAATGAAAAAATGTCTTTGGATTGCTGATCTGCCACAAAAAAAGCCCTGTGATTCTGTGATATTCCCTGCCACAGAGAGTCATTTTGTCTTAGTCTTTCATTGCCTAATGCATTTTATATGTACTCTTTAAAATATATATTTTTTTTATAGTCCAAAAAATTGCAATGCTAGTGAATATTGAACCCAAAGCAAGTATTTATGAGAAATGTGGGCCAAAGAACACTCCTACAAAGACAGACACAGTTATTAGAAGTTAAATCATGAACTGCTTGAGATTCACATGTAAGATGCTTACATTGAAAAAGGACAAATGCTACACTTGATTATATTAACAATAACAGTATGTGTCAAAGCAGCACAATAATCCTTCTGCTCTGCTCAGCAATGCTCAGGCTTCAGCAGCAGGGCTGATTTGATTCAGTTTGGGACATGACATTTTAAAAAGACAAATTGAAAACCAAGCGGATGAGAACAACAGAGATGACAAAATGCCTTAGAAAATACGATTCAGAAGAGTTTGTGCTTTGCATTCTTTCCACATGTATAAAGAAGCTCAAACTTGAGAAATATCCCTCAAAGAAAGATGGAGGAAGAAAAAATGGTAGTTTCATTGAATGCTAAAATTGCTGTGTTTATCACTTTCTGTTTAATAATTTGGGGGAAGACAAGAAAAATGAATGGGCAGAAAAGTGAGGTTATCTTCCCATTTGTTATGGCACAACATCATATAAAGATGTCATAGCTGTGGAATGTGAAGAGGTGCACACTGAAGGTGCTCTGAATGCAGGAGTATTTCCATGTGTCTGTCCTGTGGTGGTAAGTGAGCACCTATTCACTATTTAATTACCTACCCTCCCTCTACCAGGGCTGAATAAAAGGCCTTGTATTTCCTGAAAGGAAACCATTTCTTTTCTAGTCATTCCAAGTTCTTCTATAATGTCCACCATTACAATTAAAATGGTACAGAAAATTATTTTCCTTAAAAAAAATAAAGTCAGAACACTCTTTTGTTCTCCTCCTTCCTTTCCCCAGAAACATTTTGCGGAGGAAAAATAAAATAAAAAAGAAAGATATCCAAAGCTGTCAAAATTAGACCCTGAATGTTTCATCCTGTAGTGAAGAACTGGTGACAGCATGAACAGCCAAGGTCAGTCATGGTCTCTGTGGTCCCAATCCCTGCAGGAAAACCAGCTGCAGTGGGGAGGAATGATAACAGCAACAGTTCACTCAGAAGCTGTACTTCTGAAGAAGGTTTAGTGCCCAGGGCATTTTCAGAGACTTCAGCTACCAAAATCCATATGTTTCTAGTAAATGTCCGTAAAATGGGATTTTTCAGAGACTAGTGACTTGATAGGCAAATTTCATAGGGAAGGAAAGAACTCATCCCAGGCAAAAGATGGTTCCTCTGATCTCAAGCCTCTGCTCCACCATACGGAGGATATGAGATCATTTGCTCACCCAGCTTATGTGATTTTATTAGCATGGGTAATAAGAATTTTTCCTTAATTCAGTTTCAGAAAATGGCTATTTTAGCTGGAATAGCAGGGAAAAGTTATCTAAAAGGAGGCAGTGGTAGGGGAAGGAGGGAAGGTCACATGGATTTTGAAGCTACAAAGGTACCTGAAAATAAGGTCTTACTGTAAAATGTGATGGGGGATCGTGCCAATAAGGAGCACTAGGAAGTCCACCCTTCCTATCTATGGAATACCAATTACCTGATGTAAATACAATCACTCACCATCTTTTCAAACTGAAAGGCTGAAAGGAAATAGCCTAAACTGAGTGGAAATTGGGCTGCAGGTTAGAAAGCATTGACCCAAAGGTGGCAATATTCACTCCTCATTTATTGGGAGGATTGCTTGGGGTTTTTTTAGAAATATACTTATGCAAAAGTAATATATGCATTTTGAAATTTTTTTTTTATACTAGACTGTCACTTAAATTCCAATTTTCATACTATTTATATGTGAACTTCCATGAAAAAGATGTTTTCAGGATGGAAATTCTGACCTAATTCTGTAGTTGTCCCCCCTCACCCAGGTCCCTCCACACCGACACTTGTGTGACGTTCCCTTATTTACCTTCAGCTACCAGAGGGGACAAGAACATTATGGGCTGCAAAGGCTCAGAGTAACAACAGCAACAGATGTTTATTGCTTCGGAGGAGTCTATTCCCCCAGCACTAAATTAAGTGTTTTAAAACAAACAGATAATAAACCAGGAATACCAGGCCATAGATCTGTCATACCTAAAACAACGTAACCACCTGGTAATTCCTGCGTGTTTATTCAGGGCTGGCACTGTAAACAACACGATGGTGAATGTTTGTATTCGTGATATCCAAGAGCAGACAAGTAGCTCTAATGCATCACAGAGTTTAATGAATAAATGTCTGACTGCAGGGCCTGAAAATGAGTCTCAGAAGATGAAAAGCTTCATTTTTGAGTCACTACTCATAAAAGGTTAAATATATATAGGGAGAGAAGTTAAACCAAGAAATTGACAATTACTTAGCAAAATATAAAACCTTTCAGTTGTTGCAAACTTCAGACTTGGACAATTTCTGCAATTATTTCCTGCTTTTTTTTTGAGGACTGCTGCAAACTTTGCCACGTTTAATGATTAGAATCCCACTTCTAATTTTCATAGCAGATGTATACATAACAAGTTGAAACATATTTGTTTGTTCTTCTGCCTCTAGTATCCACACCTCTGATGCATTTTTAATATGTATATATAATATTGTCTGTCTCCTATATGTCTAAGCCTGTCTAGTAGTTTTCCACTACTCATTTTCCAGTCCCTTCTAAGCCCTTTGCATCTCTCCAGCCCCATCCTTCCTGTGTGGGGGATTCAGATTGTGTATGGCTTCCCACATGAGATCCCATCTTTTCCAATAGTATTTTTCTGTTGGTATTACCTTGCTGGACATGCTGTAAAACAACATCCGCCTTTTCTTCACTGTTCTGTTGAGTACCTTCTGGTTCTTATAGTTGGTCCTTCTCCATCGTGTCCTCCAGACCTTGTATTCAGTTCTTTGATGTAAATTCTCGTTGCCTGTCACCAAGAAAATATTGCCTCGTTTTATAAATCCCCGTATTTTAGTTTTGAAGATAATTCAGGTCTCTCTCTGAATGACTGGCTAATTTTCTATTTGATAATGTCCCTATTTTATTCTCTTTTTATTTCATGCAGACTAAAATATACTCATGCCTCAGTTTTGAGACAAATATAAGAGAGGACACGGTACAATGAGTAGTCTCCACTAAAGGATTTCAACAATTTCCCTCCACCAATAGAAAATGAATACTAATAGAGGAAACTGGGAAAAAAAATAAATAAATAAAAAATAAAACAACCCAACCAAACAAAAACCAAACCAAAAAACCAACCAACCAAAAGAGAAAACAACAGAAACCAAAACCAGGAGTTTATTAACAACAGAATGCCCACAACGGCAGGAATGAAAGGAAACAAATGCTAAAGACCGAACCCTCAGAACTCAGCCCCCGCCTCACACACACACAGAGGAACAAAGACCCAAAAATGCCCGGAGAATGGGGCAAATGTTGAAGAAATCCCCTTTCCTGATAGATGATGCGAGATGGCGCCGGCTTTCACTCTGAGGGAAACGCAGCTTCCACGGAGCTTCCCTTTTCACTCTGAGGGAGCGGAGCTTCCACGGAGCTCCCCTTTTCACTCTGAGGGAGCGGAGCTTCCACGGAGCTTCCCTTTCCACTCTGAGGGAGCGGAGCTTCCACGGAGCTTCCCTTTCCACTCTGAGGGAGTGGAGCTTCCACGGAGGAGCTCCAGCAGGAGGCACAAACCTGGCGGCCTTCTGGCGTCGAGCTCCTCTCCCCAGCAGTCCCGGCGGGCGGAGCAGCTGGGCCGGGGGTTCTCCTTGCGCTTTCTCTCCCCGGCTCGGCTCCTCAAGGTTTGGGGCTGGACCGGGGCGGCCCCGCTCCCGCCGATCCCGCTGCTCCGGCCTCAGCTCCCCTGGAGGCAGCTGGAACACTGCTACTGCAGCTCCTCCGAGCCGGGGAAAGGAGAAGCTTTGTGCTTGGGTCAGGAAAGCCGAGCTGGCCAAGCAGAACGGAACCCCTCAGCGCCACGGGGCCGTGAGGCCTCGCAAAAGCCCGCCAAAATCTCCCCCGGCCTCGGCCCCCCTCACACGGCCCGGGCCTTACAGATCCAGCAAATAAAGATCCTCCATAAAGCCGAGGATCATGGAGTAGGTTGTCACCATAAATCACTCCGAGGCAACTTGAAGACATGTTTTAATCATCTTTGTAAAACCCAACTCGGTTTGACTTTTGTCAAATCTGGTTTTAGCCCTGTATTTCTTGGTCTCTGAAATATGACTGTTTTCTCCATCAGTCTGTTCATTCTGCTCTTTGGGGGTTCTTCTTCTTAAATCCTACACTTTTCCGGAAATAATCTTTTCATTATTTTTAGAGTTCTTTGAGAACACTTTCCCACTCTTCTTATGTACATTTGTGATAGATTTTCCTCTTTTGACTCAAAGAAATTCTAGTCTTTCCCCTTTTATATCCACGCAATTGACTTCACACTAAGAGCTTCTGTGAACCAAAATATGTCCTATTAAAAGTGACAACTTCCATCACAGTTATGTTCTTGCCTATAGTTCTTCTCACTTAGAATGAACCAACTCATATTTGATCTGGATTCTGTATACTTTTCTCACTCCCATTTTCCTTCCCTGGACTATGCAAAACCTTCAGGATGTGTTGTGGATGTTATTCCACCGTGTTGCTTTTTTCAGGAATATAATACTATATATTTTCATTAATTTACCAAGTGTCTCCGTTTTCCTCCTTGAATTAAAAAGCTGCCTCTTGTTCCTGGTGACACTACTGTGACTATTTATCCAACTACCATTCTCACCCTTTACAGGTCATTCTGTTTCCATGTTTTTCTTTCTGCCATCCAGGAATATTTCATTTCCTATTGTCATAAACAGGTACAGAAATTATTAACAGCTGTTCCCGATTGCCAGCCTTTACCTCCAAGCAGGGCACGTGCCCCTCAGCCCCCGTGCAAGGAGAGGTCATTTCTCAAAGCTGACATCGAGTCACACAGAGATGTGGGGCCATGCAGGAGCACAGAGCTTGAGGCTCAGCAATACATTGATTAGGCCAAAGTCACACTTCAAAGTGGCACTTACAAATAAACCAACAAACTTCAGGCTATTTTAGCTAGAAAAATCCTGGTTTAGTTTACAGCTGAAAAATAATTTTATCCGTGAAAGAAAAGAAGATTTGTTTTTCACTAGAATTTAGAAAGCCCGTGGGAAGAGCAGAGAAAAAGATATCAGCAACAAAGCAAAATTATACTCCAATAAGAGAATTTTAACGACCTTCCTGTGAACACATTGATCTCTGCACACTTTTTCTGTTATCAGAGAAACAACACTGTTAGGTTCTTTTACCACTAAATTCAATTTAGACAGATTCGTTTCTTAGCCATGTTGATAATAGAGTCTGGTCTGATTACTCAGTAATACCTAGCTTTTCCCCTTTAAAGAAAACAAACATATTTTTTAAAAATTGGTACAAGACCAATTTGACAAGACAATCCCAATAAAATATCTACTGTTTTTACACAAATGTTTAACACAAGCAAAGGAAATTTCAGCCGGTGTTAGGTACTCGATTTTCATATACACAGTGGGTGACGAGAACCAAATTAAATTAGAACAGAAACAGCTGGAAAAAATCCAAAGATTTGCTTTCCTCCTTGATGTACCCATGGTGTGAACTGTGTGTAGTGGTATTTTTCTCTGTTACTATTTATTTCTCTCCTCATCATTACTCGGCTTCTTATTCATTCCTGTGTGCTGTCTCTTACCAGCCGCCTGCTATAATGGTCATCTTTGCAGCATCCATCTCTGCTATTTCCATCTTGGGATATTATTGCAACAAAATACGCAACAAAACATACAAAACTGACCAAAGAAGTAAATAGGAACAAGACACATGCAAGAACCTCAGCCTCATGAAGGACCAGGCATGATTTGATGGGAATCTGTTTTCTTTGACTCATAGAAAGCTACAAAAATTTGGTCATGTCTGTTTTCATCGTCCTTTGGCAGAGATATGGCTTCATTTAACAACACAACCTTCCCATTTCGGGACTTGGCATATTACCAGCCCCACTCTACATTCCAGTCTGACTCAAGTTCTGTTCTTTGCTCATTTCCCATCTCCTGTTCCCCCTCCATGTCAGTAAAAGCCTCTTTACATAGACACCTATCCCTGTCCTACATGCATAAGACAAGCCGTTCCCTACTTCTCATGCACTTCTTGAGATAAAGAAACTGGAATTGCATGCATTGTTCTAGAAGTGGACATGTATTTTCATACTCTCTATACCTTTCCTAATAACCTTTAGTGATTGATTTGCATTTTTACCTTTAATCGATGAAGGCGTTCAAAGGAAATGAAAATCAAATTGCAGTAAAGGCATTTGTAATGGAACATTTAAGAGAAGTGGGAAGCAGTCATTTCAAAATTGAATTCCTTAATCAAAATTCAAGACTCCAGAGCTGTCAGCAGCCACAAATGTTTTTGAAATGGATGACAAGATGGTATACTATCAACAGATAGTCTCCTATATTGCAAAAACAAGCGTAATTTATTTCAGAGTGGCACAGCCAGCAGACTGAGGAAAGTTATTATATACTCAAGGCAAAATAAGCCAAGTGTGCTTTACTTGCTTGTTTTCAATTTGGCAGATTTTAAATTCTTTTGACAACAGAAGAGAGGCTGAGAATAGAACTCAATTTGTGAAGCTGATTGTAGCATTATTTACAAGCAAAGAAATAACGCTGGCTGATTATCTATATATTATCCCATAAATATTTCAGCCTAATTGGGATACTGAAAGAGGCCAGAGCTTCTTTGTTCAAGCTTTAAAATCTTCACCATCCCAGGGATAATGGCCGATGCTGTTTCCATGGAGAATAGTCCAGAACTTTCCTCAGTGCTAGCTCTGATTTCCTGTATAATGTTCAGATTTTAAGGCAGCAGTGCAATTTTAGGCATTTAAACTGAATATTGCTTCATAGATTAAGTAAGAAAATAGTGTGACTTTCTTTTATTCAAATGAAGGTGAATAGCTGTGAATATTCTTCATATATATCCAGGTAAATTTTCTGGCAGATTAAAATAATTTGACTGCAAAAACCTTTAAAATTAACCTACAGTTACTTCTGCACTAATGAAAGAACTTTCTCTCCAGGGAAAGAGGTTTTCATTAAATTCTTATCTCATATAAATGAAGAAACACATTTTCCGGTACAGAATGAGAGCTTCAGTGCCAAGAAATCTCGCTCAATTTGACTATAAGGAATATTTTCTAAAGATGTACCCTTGATTCTTTCTACAACGATCCAGATTTTTCACTGACTCGAGTGGTATCTTTTCTGCCACTGAGAATTGACAATGATGTACATGTCAGAAGATTCTAAATGCTTAGTTTCGTGTGACAGCTTACCTCTGAGATAAGAAATATCCACAGCTGATGAGCTTTGCCTGCTGCTTATCTCTTTGTGTACTAAACCCCAGTTAAAAACTGTAACTTCATTCCAGGCAATGGAAACTTTTCATCTCTTTTAATAGGGCCAAGATTCCACCCACACACTTTCACTTCACAGACATTCTGTAGAGTCCTCCAAATAAACCTAATTACATTCTGCACATGGAATATGCCAGGGCAGAATAGTTAAGAATAAAGAGAGCCACTTTCATACTTAAAAAGCACAACAAATTGGTACAAAACCTTGCTGATGTCATGTCCACGATGGAAAAGAACCGTTAATGATCTGTCCTAAAATTGGTTGTGGGACTCGTTCATCTCCACAGAGCTCAGCTGGATTTAGGTGAATGCACTTAGCTACAGATATTTCCCCTTATACTGTTCCCATTGTGCAACTTGATTGTAGCAAAAAGAAGGAATTCATGGGGAATTTTAGAAGAGAAAGACTTAAACTTTGACATACAAGGTGTGGGCAAACATTTCATATACAGAAGAGAAATACTATTGATGGCCATGCTTTAAAATACCCCAAACAACACTAGGTAACACCAAAAAATGCACTAAACTTTCTCAGGATACACGTGGGTCAGTCTAAGGCAGCACAAATGCTGTGTGCTGGGGCAGGAAGGGGAGTCATAGCTGGAAGTGGTTGTGTTGGAGCTTGCCAGCTTAGACAGAGATGGGAAAATGGCCCTTTTTTCCGGGAGTTCACTGGCTGTGCAAACTCTGCACTTGATAACATTGCCCATTTTTCTTGCTTTATGCACATTGATTTCCAATCCACAAAGCTCGGGATGTTCTCATTTGTCTTCCAAGGGAAAATCTATCAGAAACCTTGTCCTCTCCTTTGAGGAAAAGGAAGAAGGAAGAAAGATCAACTATTGCCTTTTTTTTTTTTTTTTTTAGTTCTTTCCCCTGCAAGTTGTGCAAATGTCATTTAGAGAAACATTCCTTTATGGAAAGGGAGGTGTGACATGGTTGAAGTTGGCTGGTGGTGGTTAGTTCTGGTTTTGGTTTTGGTTTTGTTTTTTTTTTAATGGAGAGAAATGTAGAGTTCATTGCGGAGTTGACTGATCTCAGTGGAAAATGTGACTATGGAAGAATGACCGGAAAAATTTTTCAAAAAGAAGGAAATGTGGCAGGAGCAAAAAAAGGCACAAAAAGCATCCAAATTATTGCGGCAGAACTCTTAAGACTTGTTTAATGAGTCTTTAAATATATTTTAAAGGTGAAAACACAGAAAGCTGTCTTAAAGCATGAAGGAATTTTTCACAGACACTTAAACTGTAATTAAACTGTAAGTGAAAGCAATAGGAATAAAGAGGATTCTTAAAGCTAAGAACCATGCTTCAGCTGAAACCATTGGGGATGTCACTGAGATCAGGGTTCAGAGCAGCAATTTATAAAATACTAAAATATATTACTTTGCAACATACTGCACAGTGTGGTTTTATTCTTTTCTTTGATACTTGAATTAAATTCTTCTATGAAATACTTCACTGGGTGAAGCCACAAGGCCTGAAATACTCAACAGGAAAGACAAGGAAGGGAAGGAGGTTTGGACTAAGCACCTAATGCCTGAACCAAGTTACTTGGGTCTGAATCATCTGGCCCACAGTTCTTTCAGTATAATTTGGACAGAGAGTTTTAACAAAATTCTAATTACTCTGAAACTCTTCAGTAAAGTCTCTTCATTTAAATATAGCAAACATATTTTTGCTACCAGCCTACAGAACATAGTGATTAATTCTTTCAAGCTTTCTGTGAGCACCATCTGGCCGTCGTGATTGTTGCTATTTTACTTATCAACATGTTTTAACAATTTTTCTTTTGACAATTTAGTCTTTGACAGTGTCTTTTTGACTGAGAACACGGGGTACTTGGTATTCTCACCACATTTGAGTTACCCACAGCGGGTGCTGGAACCTGTCAAGCGAGATGGAGAATGCATGGGCAAGTTTTGTGTGGGGAAACAATTTCAGATGGTGCCTTCTTTGAAGGAAGGGAGATTCCTCCAATTCAGAAGGGGAGTGCTCTTTCTATAGGTGTTGGGGTACTCCCTGAATGATTCTGAGAAGGTATTTCCTCCTGACTGAATAAATCTTGCGTTGAATGCAAAACCAAAAAAGCTTTGGAACAGATGGGAACAACCATGTCAGAGCAGTCGTTTATGCTTAGGAGATCCCCAAGTTGGAGAAATAATAAGAGGACTCTGGGAAATGAATTTTTAGGAAGAAAGGTGACCTGTCTGAAATACAAGTAGGTGAGGAAGGAGGACTTAAGATAATGTGAAATTGCAGAGGAATGCCCCATTACAGCAAGTAAACTGTTGTTGAGGATGGATGTGATCTCTGCTTTGAACTAATATTTACCAGCAAAAGTCTGTGTCTATTAATGTTTAAGTTGCATGTTTCAGGGAAAAATTCCATACTACGAGTCACCACCTAATGTTACCAAGCCACTTGTCAGCAACAGGAGGATTACAAAAACACGTGAAGAACAGTCTAGAAAACACGGAATAAGGGCTGGGTTTAAACCTCTCAGGCAGTTTATTTTTTCAGCATCATGAGGCTTTGGAGCAAGATTTCACAGTTTTTCTGAAGCAGTATCTTAAAGGTGCTGTGACATCAAAGCTGCTGTTTTAAACCTGTTTGACAGCTTCATTAATCTCTTCCCGTTTTTATGACCAGCTCGGCAGCAGAACAATTCCCCCATTATCTATAATCCCATATTGTTAAAGGAGCATGAGCCTCTTGTGGATGATAGATCATAAAGACGTATTGACCAAAAGCAGAGTTTGGATTTCCTTTCTCTTTTAAATTTACTTGAGCTTTGTGTCGAAATGGAATTCCAGTGGACTCCAAGTGAACCAAGTCAAAGTGGTTCAAACCAAAAAACCCGTAACAGATGGCTATGATTTAACCTAACAACACAGTGGGAATGCCAATGTACTCATTCAAATGCATAGGGACCTCAGGGCTTCAGAGCATTTGCGTGATCTTTATTAAGAGATCAGTGCTTCCCAATAAACCTGGGAAAATGATACCTTTTTCAAGTTCTGATTGAACAAAATAATTACATTTTAACTAGATTAAAACAACAGGTGCAGATCTGCTGGAAAAAGTAAATGATCAAGAAAAGTAGGTAATGTTTACACCTATTTGTTATTTTAATATATTCGCCCATCGTGAAGCTGATTAAGCATAAATTGATTCTGTGTATCAGATACGGTCCCAGAATGATAAAAATATTCTGCTGTCCTTCTGTTATTCTCAGCTCTGCTCAGAGGAATCCGTGTGACACCCAGCCAGAACTGCCAAACACAGCAGCCCCGGGTGTTTAGTAAGTCACCTTTACTGCCCACAACCCAGAGGAAGAACTGTTTCCGTTCAGACTGGGAGCATTCGACATAAAAACTTCCTAACTTACCTGCCTGCACACCATTTCTAGGAAACCAAGAGAATAACTTCTAATATCCAATTACTGATTCTGATAGCATGTTCCTTGCACCAAATACATGTTTGAAAAGAGCCTTCTTAAGAACGTGTTTTTAAAAGATAAAAGACTAAGGATTTCGAAGATACATACACCAGATATTGAAATATCACATATATTCAAAGGCCAATAAAACAAAGTGTTTAAAAAGCCTAATGTAATCCCGTATTTTTAATGCACAGGCACCTTCTTTGGACTATACTGGAATGTGGTTTTAATGAATACCTGGAATAAGCTGTTGTCTTGTGCTTTCAGGGCTCAGAATTTTAACTACTGAACTTTGTTTTAGAAGTCTGAAATCACAGGCATCTCCCACTCATAGCTGCCTGAGGATTAACATAAAAATTGACTTAAATCATTTTCATACTGATTTTTTTCTCGAAAACATATGAGGAACTAAAACCAAAACTGTGTTGATGATACAAATTATCCAGGATTCGAGTCCTGAGCAAAAGCACCTCCTGTGGCTCATGGAAAGGAATTTAGAAGATAATTGCTATCCTATTTCTCACTGTACATTGAACTTTCAACTGCTTGAACATAATCAGCCTGATTATGCTTGAGCATTCAGTTGGGTAGACAATTAACTGCTTAAAAACAATCTGACCCAAATATTGCACACTGGTATAGCCACAGATTGCAAACACTGACAAATAATGCAATTTCCCATCAATTTAATTTCTCTTTTGCAAAAAAACCCACTATAGGCTGCTTAAAAATATTTCAACTAAACAGAACAAAAATCACAGGCAATGGCAGAAAACACCCCTCAAACTGTTTGAAACAGCCAGAAGTTTTCAGCAGTGTATGGCAAAGAGAGAATGGGCTGAGGAATATTCAGGTGAATGGATGCCCTTAGAACACGGGGAAGTGTAGACACACATTTCAGGTACCTGACATGAGATTTCAAAACTGTCTGTGAAGTGAAGATCCAGATTTGCCTGCAGTTAACCCAGGCAAATACTGTAAAATGTCATCTACAATAGTTTTTCTTTCTTGCATCTCAGCTGAAGTCATAATTTAAGGAACACACAATGATTCTGTATTGTGATCCTTGTGTTATGAACAAGGAGGAAAAAAGACCTAGTAAATGTATTACAAGTCTTAAGGAAGGATGGGTCTATTCATATATCCAATTTCCCATCCTTTATGCTATCCTTTAGCAATGATTTAGGATGAAAAAACAGTTAAATACTCAATTTTATAAGAGGAATAAAGTCTTAGAGAGATGCACAGACATATCTGTTAATGGCACAGTAAACATTTTAGTAACATCACTGCAATAATCCAGATCTTTGTGACTGCTACAGCACACTGCTTCCTTTTAACTTCATTTAACCTTTCTGAACATCCACTTACCCTCTCTATTCCTAGTTGAAGATACCATGAAGTCTGTAGGCTTCCTGGTTTTGAGGAGGGTTCATATTATTTCCTTAATTTTTAAGTGGAAAGGTAACATTTCAACAAAGAAACAATTACAACACATTCTCGGAATATCTTGCTTTGGGGTTTGGGCTTTGTTCCTTTATTTGTTTGTTCGGCTTTTTTGGGGGAAAAGTGTTTGTTTCTAAAAGGCAACCTTTTCTAATGGACACTTTGACTTCCATAACACATACAGGGGACAAAAAAGAAAAACATGTCTAGAAATAAGGGTGGCATCCTGCTGCACAAGACTTATAAATCTCTTACAGCCTTGTTTTCTGGCTACCCAGCCACGTTGTAGTTGGAATGCCTCCTGATGATTTAGAGCATCTAGAAAGAAATACATACAAAGCCAGATGCCCAGAATGACAAGAATTTTACAGGCAACCAGCTGGGAAACTGTTTTGAAAGTCAGGTAGGGAAAAAGTAAAGTTTTTCAGCCTGCTAAGGCATAAGGGGTACAGAGAGAAAATTAATAAATGGCCTCACTAGATTATAACTTCTCTGGCTCAGTCTAAGACAAGATCTCTTTCCCTCTACACCAAATGTCCTTTTCCTGGAGTTAGGAACGAGAAAGATGTTTTTTGCTTTGTGTCTGATACCCTTGGTCCCAAATGAAGAGGACTTTTCAACATGAAGCTGTCAGCAACTAATGGGAAATTGAAGATGCTGCATTAATCGAAGCAGATCATCCCAGTTCCCTTCACAACTCCAACTAGCAATCTGAGAAGCTTTATCGTTAAAATTCACAGAAAATCAATTAAGATAGGCCTAAAGCAGACTGGAGTTCCCACAGTGCCTCTTTGCATTACCTCGAAAGGTAACAAGTGTCAAGGGACAGAAGATGTCAGTCCCAGTGAGCTAGCTCTGTTTGCCTGGGAAAAGTTCATTAAAGAAATTAAAGACTCACACTAAGGAGTGGAGGACCAAGGTAATGTGATTTTGTTAGCCAGTTGTTTCAATATTGAATCATATAAATAACTGACATAGTCAGTGATTTGTTATGGATTTCTAGTAATTTTCCTAATTGGAGGCTGAATCAGAGATAAAAATACAAAATGAACACAATGAAAACTTAATCTTAGTAATAACTAATTATACTCTGTGTGGATAAACTTCTTAAAATAAATCTCTTCATCTGTTGCCTAAGCAAGGCATCAGTTACAAGAACGGATTTTGGTAATTTTAATAAGCAAATCAGTTTTAGAGGAGCAAGTGAGACAGATAAACTGTAACTGGAGCGAGATTTAGCCACTGTGGATGTTCCCTGTACTATATGGACACAAACACACGTACCCGAACCAGGCCGAGGAGCCAAAAAGGAGAGCCAAATGAGAGAGCCAAAATGAGAGGCCAAAGAGAGAGGGCAAAAAGAGAGAGGGCAGAACCCTCTGACTTTATTTTGTATGTTCTTAGAAATCACCGTGGATTGGAGGTAGAATCTCTCAATCACACTGGTTAAAGCATAAGTCTATCACATTTCTCCGCCTAGGAGAATGGAATGAAAAACAACAAGGACAGTTAGCAAAAACATGAATAGCTAGCAAAAACATGGATAATTAGCAAAAACATGAATAGTTAGCAAAACATGGCCATGTTTACAACAGCATTCGTGAGAAAGTATCACAGCAAAGAGAAACATTGAAAAACTGCAAAACTCTGGACAACAAGCCACCTCATAGTTGGTGGCAATGCTGTGTTAAAGCAGCAGTGAAAAAGCAGATGCTGCCCTTGGTACTTACCAAGCATGGGAAGAAGAGGCTCTGTCTAGTTGTCCATAGGACTTTGGTGAACAGAACATCTGTTGTGATGAGACAAGGTTGTTTTGGTCCACATAAGGAATTGGGATGCAAGCTGTAAGATTTTCCTGTCCACATGTTGGGGTGAAAAGAGTGAGTCGTGCTTCTGTCCGGCTGGAAGCTCTTTGAGAGGGACAGGCTGTGCTGCGGGCTCCAGGAAAATCAAAAACCACCTAGAATTTGCTAGGGTTCGTAATCTACCTGAGGAACACAGAAACAAAGAATTAAGCAGAAAGAATGCTGCTGTGTTAAAGGACTCATTCAGATATCATTAAATTCTACCAAAATGAATGTCCTTGTGTGTGAGAGACGCTAAACATTTCCCTTCTCAGTGTAAGAAATGAAATTCTCTCAAAGAAAAGGTAGCTCATCATTAGATTTCATGAAAGCGCCCAGGAAAAGCCAGTGTTCTGGAAACCTTAACAGCTCTGCTAATGATGTTTTGGAGATAGATGTGCTCTCATCCCAAATTGACATCACCATAACAACGGGCTGTAAGAGCCACGTGCATAAATGGAGAATTAAGTGCTGGACTGGCCATTCATGCATGCCCAGCACGGCAACATGAAGCTGCAGTAATTGCATGGCCACATTAGGTGGCCGAGTGTTCTGTCACAGTTTTGAGGGGAAAAAAAGTTAGTAAGCATTACAAACACAGGTTCCAATTAGTAGAATCAGGCACGTTGTCCCACAGGCTCAATTTAATCTTTTTCTTAGCAGTGCAGCAATAACTGTTCTACCTAACATAATTATGTTGTATTCAGTACAGCATTTCCATCTACATTTGCCACCTTAGGTGTATGCCAGCACTAATGTTCAGTCTAAGATAAAAATGTAAAGTGTATTTAACAAATTGCCAAGACATTTTAATGAAGTAAATTAAATAAGACCATCTTTCCTATTTCAGTGATTCCATCTGACAGGAAAGCAAAGGTGAGCAGCAGAAAGCAGGTGAGTTGGTGCAGTCAGGGGTAAGCCTCAAAATGAAGTGTGGTGGTTACATACCCAGTATGAGAAAAGCAGGCAGGACAGAGGAATCATCTCTGAAATTAAGATGGAAGTTTGGCATCTTCCTTTTCTGTTAAGATTATTGGGTTGTCTAACAGGTTTTCAGACAATTTTATTTTATTTTACAAACCTTACTTAGATCCATATTAATCAGCTGAGTCTCTGCTGCCATCAAAATTGAGGGAAATAACACTTTTATAGCACTGCTTAGAAACAGAGAAGATAAAACTAAAATATGCAGTCCCAATGAGCAAAGGAAGTATGTCCTATCCACCTTCAATAAGTCACAAAGACCAAAATCTCTTCAGAGCATGTCATTTACTTTCAGCCTTGCACAGTGAGCCCTCAGCTCATCATGGATCAAAAGATGCCTCACTAAATTACAAAAAAAATGGCTGCACTCTGTTTAGTTGCAATCCTGTTAGTCATAACAAATCTTGTGTGCATCAGTGACTTCCAGGAAAATTATATGCAACAGCAACACCCTTTTCAGAGGCTATTGCAATACCTTATCTAATAATTCCTCCATGACTGTAGAAGACTTTTTTCCTCCCACCTCTAGCAACTAATCTACTAATCTTCCAAATCCTTATTAAATTTAAGATCCCTCCACCATAGGGCTGCCCACAGGACAAAGGTCCAGTCTTTCTGCTTTTCTCAGACTGGTGCTCTTGAACAGCAAAACTTGTCAGGAGCACCATTATACTTAGAATTAGGGAAAAAATTCCTTCTGCGGTGTTAGGTTTGAAACAGTTCAAGGTATAGGAATTATTTATTATTTGTCCTCCTGGAATGTCCCTGCCCTTCAGAGCTCCAGCCCTACTGTGCAAAGCGTTTCATGGAGCCAAACAGAAATGATTGCTGTCCCAAAATAAGAGTCTGTGAGGAATTCCCAGTGTCCTTCACACCTTGAGAAAATTAAGGAGCATTCACTGCTGGGCTGTAGGGTACAAATTTAGTTTCGATGAAAAATTTTCCAGGGTGCTCTCCCTCCTCTTTATGTTCTAACACAACTACAAACAAAGTGAAGGTTTTTATAAGGAATAAGGGATGTTTAAAAGCAAATCTCTAAACTAAGCCTGGGATGCCCAGTCAGCTGTTGAACACAAGAAGGCAAGTACTCTTCACTACCTATTTCACATTAAGAGATTTCTAAACTCTACAAAATTAAGTTAAGGAATGAAACAGAGAGCAATATAACCATATTTTAATTAATTTAAAGGTATGTAAGAACTCAGAATGTTTTCCATGAAACCAGGGGATTTTTTTCCTTATTTAATGCCTGACTAGGATTAGCAATTGAAAAAAACCCCACTGAAACTGAAAATGCATTTTGCCCCAGGATAGAAACAAAAGGTAATTATTTAAAAACTAGGGAAAAAAATTCAATCAGAAACATAAAACATTATGGACCATGTATTATTTTTATCACCAAGAATTCCCCATATAAAAGGCATGGAGAAAACCATAATTCAGCAGTGGGAAAACAGAGGGACTGTAAAAGTGAAATGGAGTTCTGAAAAATGATTCTGCATCGAATATGGGTTCACAGACCAACAAAACAAAACACCCCAGCACTGGCAACCCAGAATAGTGTAAATTCCAGCTGAAGCCCAGGTGTTTCTGTATATTAATCTTGAAAACTGGCACACTTACCTGCCAAGGCTGCTGAACTTCTGCTTTTACATCTTAAACCACAAAACCTCCCAGTCCTTTCACAGGAATCACTTCATTGAATGAAGACAGACCAAAAAATGTTATTTTCACAGTTCACAATAACATCAAGTTACATGCCTAAGATACACCATTTTAAAATATAAACAACAAGCCAGCAAGAGTTTAAAACTGATACTTGAAGAAGTGATAAAAAGACAGGAAACTCAAGCCCATGGTTAATACAAACCCCCATGATAGATATAACACAAATGCAGATGGTCAGGGACATAAATAATTTTCCCAGTTTTGGGTTATAATAAGCTGGCATTATTAAAGCAGAAATGATTTCTAACAATAATTATGTTTCCCAAAATTGAATGGCACTTGTGGTGGCCACTCATGATCTCTACATGTTATTTCAGGAGTTCAATTGGCACCAACCTATCTTTCTAGGTACAAGCTGAGCAGAAGTATCTGTCCTTATTTTTTAAGTACAAGTTCCTAATAATATGCAGTTCTGTAACTTAATTAGAAACCTTTTGTCTTTCAATAATTTAAATAAAAGCTAGAAAGGAACCTATTTTGACACCAACTATCCTTAGTAGCAACATTTTGCAGCACACAATCTGAGAAGGTCAATCTGCCAAGCAATAACACATAAAATAAAAATTAAAGTGAGGGCAAGGAAAATCATCTTTAGGTGAAACTGCTCTTCTGCAAAACCAAAATGATATTAAGATTCCTTCCATGAACAACATGTTCCTCAGCTATGAGAGAAAGCATACTTCATAAAAATCTATTCACTACATTAATATAGAAAATCAACTACAAATCAGGTGTTTGCTTGTTCAGCACTCAGACATCACAATTATTACCACAGTATTAGCATAACAATCAAATAAACACATTCCAGATAAGCATTTTAATTCATTTACTAGCGTCAGCCATGCTATGCTTTGATTCTATCAATACATCCTGCCGCAAAAAGGTTAAATTGTATTTTCAACATCATGTAAAATTAGCTCTTTCACTCATGGCTCACCACAGACCTCTAAACAGGAGGCAAAGATCTACACCAGTTTGCCTTTCAGAACTTCTCACACATCTGTTACTTTTCTGTGGGCAGCTTCAGAAAATGGAGGAAAAACCATTCCAAAGAACACTACCAAGGAAATCACACACCACTATGGACTTTTTCCAGACATGAAATTCTTAATGGATTATGTGAAATAACACAGAAGCAATTCCTGTCCACCAAAAAGATTTAGAACGCTTTTCTTTCAAGGACAATCACAGTATGTTTAAAATTTCTGGTGCTGAAAGCTGCATTAGGTCCTCCACATTGAGTAATC
>VYZT01031289.1:0-15292 GCA_013400735.1 Pomatostomus ruficeps
ATCTGCTGTTAAAGATGGGTCAGGTTATAATAACCATCTGATCTAATCCATGTATAAGACAGAGAAGAGAAGTTCACCAAATTCTTCTTCGGATAGCTAAAAAGATTTCTTAGAAAGGGATGCCCTTTTGAGGTTGAAAGACCAAATAATAGAAAAGCCACTGAAAACAATGCCAAATTATTTGAGAAGCTACATTTGTTTTTAATGAGACAATATTCATCACAAGCAATCTGTTTTATACATCTGTTCATTAGCTTACGATAAATTTGTCTGCTACACAAACCTCCCCCCTTAAAGTTTTATTCCTCCCATTTGTATAAAGCTAAAAAAGTCATAGTTTAAAACTTCTGCAAAGGCTAAACAGGTGGATGCCAATCACTTCAAGTACAGTCTGTGTTTGGTGGATTCCAATTTTTCAGTATTCTTCAAATAGTATTATGAAAACAGAAGAGGGTAGCCTGTGGTTTTCTGTCTAGTCTCTCTCCATCCAAGTGTCCTAAGCAGCACTTGCATGAGCTAACAGTAAGGGGGAAAAAATCCAGGGTGTCTAAAGTGGGGGGAGGGGGGTTTAGCAGCAATATTCATACAGTTGACAAAAATTACACAGCCTTACAGTTTTCTGGTGATCTTTTTGCCAAAAGAAAAACAAAAAAGGGAGGAGGCAGGTAGGGACCGGAATCCAAGGTGCTACACCCATGTCTAATAACAAGATACTTGTTTTCTATGTAAAAGTCACTTATGTCAGCAGTGAATTTCTAAAGCAAAAATACACTGCACCACATGGAAAACTTCTATACCTCCATTAAAAAAAAATAGATGCTAAAACACAAACCCAAAAATTAGTGATAGTTCAAATACCAGTGATCATAGCATGATCCAGCTTAGAAACAGAATAAGGTTCAAACTACTGGGCTGTGTTAAACACCAATTAATTTTATACCTAAAACGTTCTAATATTTAATGCTTAAATGGTGGAAATAATTTTCTTCCAGTTACTCAACAATTACTTGTCTTTTAAAGTTCTCTCCTCTTTCATTACTCAATCATTTTTAGTAAGCACAGCTATAAATAACACATTTTTGGGTTCCTTCATCTTACTCCTGATTTAAGGCCCTCTCTAACCTCTATTGAGTATATTAAGAGAAAGTTTCCATCTCTGTTCAGATTAAAAGACCCCGTTTCTTCAAAAAATAAACCGATGCACACAAACTCTACTGCTCAGAATGTCCCGTAGTGAAGGAGTTTTCAATCTGCTCTATTTTAAGGCTTGCAAATGGAAGCTCACATTTTCCTCACAATAGACACATCCATTTTCAGACATTCCAGTGCAAAAATGACCACTGTGCTGATTCTGCCACAGTAAGCATTGGGATGCATTGAAAAGTATATAAAAAAACCAAACCAAAAAAACCTCCCACAACAAATCAACTACAAAAAACCCCCCCAAAAACAGAACCACCCCACTTTGTCAGTTTCATAACCTCAAGATATGAAGCTGGTTTTATCTTTCCCTTTTCAGCTGCACTTTTCAGGAAATACACAATTTTTTGCTATCATGCAGAAATAAGCTGGAGTGCCTTTCTGTACCTCAGTCACCCAGAATGAAGACCAATGTTCTAATGGTCAACCCTGGTCTGCCTCAAAGACTGTCTAGAATAATGGCACCAGTAAAAGCTGCAAAAACCCGTTATGACTTTCAAAGATATAAATCTCAATGTTTCAAGCAGAAACTGTCTTAAACCCAAGAAAAATCTTGAGAAGAACCTTCCACAGGGATGAAGTGATGAGTGCCATATTCTATAACTACTGAGAAGAACTTGCCTTTAAGATGTTCACATTGTGTTGGCCAAGGATGCTGCCACTCCATTTATTCAATGCCACTGAATCGAAGAAGCACATCTGACTGTTAAGCTTGTGAACAGTCGTTCTGTATTCAGCTTCCTACTTGGCACTAAAACTTAGGGCCCCACCACACAGACAGACAAAGGTCCCTTTATATAGTAACAATGACCAAAGCTGAAGAGTTACCTTAGAGTTATTTTAAAAGCACAAGTTTCTGTCACCAGAGAGAATACACAGACTAACTACATTCTGTGAAATTTCTTCAAATTTCTAACTTGGTTTTCTTTATTGACAGTGGGTCTGATAAAGTCATGAAGAGGACAAGGCTAAAACTTCTAATATCATAGCAACTGAAGAAAGGGCTGAGAAATTCAGTTTGGACCACAAATATTTCACTGTACAGTGCTGAGAACAGAAATGAAGATAAGCTCTTTCTATACCATAGTCTGAAGCTGCACTACTTGAGATAAGCAGAAGAATCTGGTAAGTCTCCAAAAATCCAATACCAAATGAATAGATAGAGGGTTTGCTTCACCCTCCCAAAGTCATCTGTCTTGAGATACAGTAACTACATGAGGTTTGGCAAATAGCGATAAGATGATCAAGTGGTTCCACAGTGAGTTCGTATTATAAGAACCTTCAACTAACTAGAAAGTGTTTTCACTGGATATTTCAGTGGTTCTGTCCTTCAGAACCATTCCAAAAATGAGCTTTCTCCTTACTAACTACAAGGAAGAAGCCTTCATGCCTGCAGCAAGCCCTCATGAAAATCCCTCTAAGACTTTAGCTTAAATAGAGTAATAATAGCTCTCTAATAGAGAAAGAATGCAGCAGAGTAGTATTTTAAGGTAGTGTTGCTTCTGCATAAATTTATTCTCCCTAAAGAGTAAACATAAACATTTTTATCAAGTTCACTCTACGGCTCCCATGCATTTAAAGTGATGGAAGACAGGGGTTACATGGGAAGAAAGCATTAATAGAAACACTTAGTTATCATCTATTACATTTTCCATTATGGAGGAATTTTCAGAGGTAACTTTGGAGTCCTTAGAATGTTCCCTTTCTCCTTTAGCCAGTACAGCCAAATCCTTGCAGCAGCAGCCTATAACTGTTGGCTAGACACAGATTCTCAAAATTTACCTCTAAGACCAACATGTTTAGCTACACTTAGGGTTTAGGAACTGGAGAACTAAAAACGCTGTTCATATTATTTCCTGTTAGTAGCAAAAGCAGTTGAATAAGGTTAACAACAGTGTCATAGTCATATAGGATACAGTAAACAGACAATACTGGTCTGCTATTAACTCCTCTAAACAAAATGTTAGTCACACTTATGTTTTCTTGTATTTCTGTCAACTGAAGTTACAGTCATTTTTGAGTCAGAACTTTGTAAGTCACAGACTTACCTTGTTGCGTGTTTTTACTTTCAATTTAGTCTTCTGTTTTCTTTTCAACTTTTTCTTGCTAAAAAGTTTCTTACTTCTGAAAAAGAAAAGCAATGAGAACAAAATTAATAAACTCCCTTCCATACTGCATGATAAAATGCACAGAGGGAAAAAATGTCAGAAGCACTCAAATTTTTTTCTCCTAGGCAAAGGGAACAATCACAGGTAGAATTTCAGAGTATAAATCAGAATACAAAACACCTAAAAGTTTTTTTAATGTTCCACTGAATTACGGGCCTTTACTCTCATCAACTAAAGCATAATATATGCTAGGACAGAAAGAAGTCCCTGAGTTTTCTACTGTTTTACCCTTCTGTTTCTATTACAAGTTGGTGAGTGACACAGCAATGTTAGAAGCAAAATTATTGACAATTCTCAGTAAAACAACCTCTTAGTACAGAACATTGCTTGGTGAAGTCTTTACCACACAAAGGTTCAAGCCTTCCAAGACAAAAAGTAAGCTTTAAAAATATATTTTTTGGCAGAAAATGCAGTTGATGGAAGAAACTGCAGTTTCTTTAGCTTTTATTTGGACTTTTTCCACCCTCACTTTATAGACTTCATGTCCATCCCTTTACATTACAGATCTAGCTAACACACACTTCTCTAAGCTCTTCTAATGCTCTCCTGCCCACCTCTCACTCCTACCACACTCTTTTTCTCCTCCATTTTACTACACTGGAAAAAACCAAAAATGACATCATACAAAAAGGACACCATATGCAGATACACTTGTTCTGTCACGATCACCGAGATCACTCTGAAATCCATGGTTTTTAACCTGCTGGTTTGTTCAGATTTTAAGTCCTCCAAAAAAAAAAGAAAAAAGATGTATGTTACCTGTGCAGCATACAGCTCACCTTATATAGGATTTCAAGCAACAACTACTAACTTTCCTCTGTACCATTTAAACTTTACTCAAATAGCTTACAGTCCAGATTAGTTGAAAAATAAAACTATTACAACTGAAAATCACAGGCAGTGAGAAGTTGCTTTTTCAGTAGCAGACTGAGAATCAGAAGAATCTTAGTATTTTATTCAAATAACTTTGTTCTAAATAAAAATTATGATGTTCTGAAAGCATAGTGGTTACTGTCCTGTACAGCATTCAGACTGCAAGAACGTACAAGCCTCATGGTCCAGCAGTTAAAAGCTGGAAAAACTGAAGCCTGACCAACAGCCTGCAGTGAGAATACAAGCTCAAACAGAGAATTCCTGTACGCTATGCCAAGAAAGCTGCCTCCTAGTAATTTCACCACGTTTCCCCTCTTGACCTAGATTAAGAGGAAGGTAAATTCCTCAAGACACTTCCTGCAAAAACAAACCAGCTCACCACTCTTCTTATAAAGAAACAAACACCATTATCCTGGAGTTAAGAGAAGTGATTCAATGAGCAGTGGGGGGGAATTCCCCCACCATCTCCAGAAAGCTAAAGCTTACCAAGAGAATGGCAATGACTGCTCAAGGTTTCCCCAACAGTAACGTTTCAATATGGAACAGTATACAAGCTATTTAAGAAGCAGGGCAAAAAAACTTCATGTAACCTTTACTGTCCAAATTTCAACAATCAAACTCCATAGTTCAACTCACTATTTCATTTTTCTTTAATTAGACAAGTTTTTCTTCCTTATTAGTATTTAATGCTGTTAATTCTTATTCTGCTGTCAAACATGAAGAACAGTGCAGTCCCTTCCACTCTGTAGCCACTTAACCTTCTGCTCTGGATCCAATGACCTTTTATGAAACTTGCACCCTAACTTTCAGTTTAAAAGTCCTGATAAAAGTATCTTCGGGGCTCTCTCAGTCCATACCACACATAAGCCACCTTGAACAAAACTGTGAACAGTACCTGTTATTTGCTGTTAGGAAGAAGAAAAAAAGTCTCATATGCCTCCAAGGTCACACTTTTAACTGCATTCCAGGTATTATTTGGCAGCTTCACAGCACTATGGCATAGCAGACCTATTAAACCCAGCCTAGCATGAACACATTTTCCTGCAAACCTCAAAATTGAGCTTCCAGCATTCTTTATCTATCTGTGCTGTTAACGATGCCTTTTAAATACACTGTGATTTGCACTTACCACAGACAACTTGATAAGTGTAGTTTTTTTCTTTTTGTTTTAAAAGATACTAACGCAAGTTGCCAAGACATTTCAAGTTCAATCCTTCCTGCCGAAATCCTTGAAAACTCTCCAAATTTATTACAGTCTGCAAACACTATAAACACCTTTTCATCTTGTAAATATTTCACTGGACCAGTCCCTGTAATTTTTGCAAGTATTTCTTTTTTATGCATACATCTGAAAAATCCCCAAATAAAGCCTTTTCCCTTCCCCCACCCCCCAAGATTGGGCTCATTTCCATAGTAAGAAACCCCCTGTCATTTGGCAGATTACCTTCATTTGTCATGACACCTAGACAATGTTTTTTCCAATCAGCAAACAGGAAAGATCAGCAATGGGTTTACCGATGGTGCTAAGATCTCCCTCATTCATACAACAACCATTAAAGATGCTGCAAGTAGCAGCACAGTATGACTGCTCCACTGTGGTAGTCTTTATCTTCAGCAAGTTTTGGGCTTGAACAATTTTGCATGGAAACAGTTCGGGATAGAAATGCCATATTAAGAATCCAAAATTATCTCCCTACTCTCCAAAAATAAAACCTCAAGGATGCTGAAATCCCCACGTTTTTGTTGGGAAATATACTTTCCTCCAAATCCAAACAAACCTTCAGAACAAGTAAGCAATTAAATAAGAAATAAAAAATACCTCATCACACTAATTTTATATATAGTTCTGAGCAACCTACCATTACTATGCATAACACTAATATATTCACAATGTATCTGCATGTAACAAAGATATGTATGATTGTTCACAGTTCTATTGTTATAATGTCAAGATGTTCTAATATTCAGAAAGAAAGAAGAAAACATGGGCAAATATATTCATGGAAAACAATGTTAAGCAGATTATGAGTAATTTCCTCTTGGAAACCACATGTGTTAATTATAAGCCCAACTCTTCTACTGCCTGAAGATTAACAAGATCTGATATGGCTCAGCTTGACTTTTTAGCTAAATTATTGATTACATTGCTGGTTAACAATTATAAACTGCTGCTAGGTATCATTTGTAAAGGTCTTGATGCCTGTGCTGACAATGTGCTTCCGCTGGCAGAAGGCCTTTAGCCTTCCACTTCTAACTCAGCTGTTGATACCATTTAGTTCAGAGAAAACAAACACTCATTATCAGCAAATCTCAGCAGGTTTTCTGCAAACTGCTTCAAGACATTATAACACTGAAGATCAAGTTTTGAACTGGACCACAAAGGAAGTGCAAGTCAAATGAGCACAGAACATAAACACACCCTGACAAAAAATACTTGTGGCAAATGGACATAAAGAAAGAGTGAATGGTGGTATTACAGCCTTTACAGAAAAATCTGTTGAGAATAAAGTAAAATACCTAAAACGTTCAACCCTGGAATATGAAATAACTACCTTAAATCAAAGGCAGGGGAAAAAAAAAAACAGGAGGGGAAAGAAGGTGGGCAATAACCAGTTGCTCAACAATTTAAAATAGGTGAAACAGCTGTTAAATTACATGATTGCAACTTCTGAGCAGGTCAGTGGCACCTGTAGTAGAAGGAGTAAAGACATGCTTAGTTTATTTATTCTCAAACCAGAGGTAGCATCAGCTAGTACTTGGACTATTTGATGCATTATTAGGGGGACATTGTTCAGTTGTCTCAACACCACTGCTCTTACTCTGTTTAAAAGAGATGAGGAAATGCAAACAGAGCATCTTCCCTCAAGTCCTGAACTGCAATTCATAAGCTTAAATTTAAGAGGGACGCTTTATATGTTGAGTGTATATTCCTCCCCTTAATGCTGCTCCTGAATTACTCAACATAGATTAACATTTTGTCAGTGTTACACCTGCATAAGCTCTTCTGGACTATATGTTACACTGAATGTATGTCCAATGAGTGGAAAAAATATTATTCTATCTCTGCTGCTGAGGCAAAATAGGAACAACAAGAATCTTATTCAAGTGCTACCTGACCTAAAACCTTTTCTTCTGAAACGTGGTACTAAAGACAACAGTAGCTAGTACAGCATTAGAGACAGTTGTTCTGCTGTTAAATCTTTGAGTACACTTTTGAAAAATTAGTGTATTTAGTAAAACCCATGCTAACACATGTTCAATTTTTTAAGACTTTCAAGTGACTTTATATTTGTCTAAACTTGCTTGCTCTGGTTCAAGGGCTAAGCATCTTTGGGAAGAAGTATGCTGTTGACATAACTGGTCTAGCAAAGAGCTGCTGTGTTCAGCCAAATGAAAAATATATTCTGTTACTCTGTTTCTGTAAATGCTTACTCAACATAGTTAGCTTAAGCATTCAAGGGCTTGTGGAAATTTGCTTATGAGGTAGTAGCCACTCATTAAACGCTGAAAATTAAAGTCAGGTTTGTGGTATCAAACAATGCTTTTGTTTTCTCCATTAGGTGAACTATTGCTGCTGGGGATCAACTTGGCAGGGCAAGATGCAGGAAGCATTTGCTTCTTAACAGCCCAAAGTGAAATCCCAAGCTCAAATTGTCAAGTAGACCACAACAAGCTACTATCACTCATGTAGTCACCATGAAGTTTGAGGGTCTTTCATCAAAGCCTCATGTACTGGATGCGGTGACAGTGCAGGTGAAGTTCAGGAACCTGAAAGAAGGGAGCAAGACAAGAGCAGGATCACAACCCCAGAACTTCTTTAGGAACAGACTTTGGCCTGTTCATCAATCTGCTTTAAAGAATCCATGGGATACACTTCCCTGGAGAGAAATGGGTGCAGAAAAGCTCGCTGATGCCAGCAGGTTGAGGCAGTTGACTCACACTCTACACACAACTTGGAACGCTGTATCTGTAATACCATGACCAGCTCTGGGCTCCCCAGTACAAGAGACACTTACTGGAGTGAGTCCTGAGAAAGGCCACCAAGATGCTTAAAGAACTGGAGAATGTGTCAGATGAGGAGAAACCAAGCAAGCAGAGATTGTTTAGATGGGAAAAGAGAAAATGTGGGAGGGCAGGGGTGGAATATCCTCCATGTGAGGAGGATATTCCACCTGATGGGAGAGATGGGAGAGAGGCCCTGGCAGCGAAACTTACTCTTCTAAGCAATATCCAGTGACAGGCCAAGAGACAATGGAGGAAAAAAATAAATACAGGAAGTTCCAATTAAACCTAAGAACTGTAAAATAATCAAAGACTGGAACAGGTTGCCCTGAGAGGCTACACATTTTCCTTCCTTGAAGATACTGAAAATCCAATTGGAGAATGTTCAGAGCAACCTGCTCCGGCTGATCCTACTTGGAGCACTAGACACTCTCTGGAAGTCCCTTCTAATCTCACCTATTCTTTGATCTGCACCATTTGTTTATAAAACAAAGTAAAATTTGACTGTACAATAAATGTGCTTCTTCATTGTGGAAAGAGTGTATTTTTTTTCTCATTGTGAGTTCTGCATTTCTCCTGGTGTCATACCATGTTTCTGATTATGCTTCCAAGTAGAGACATACTGAGCTTTTCATCTGTTCACCATCTGGATCAGCCAACAGACATCAAAATCAGACATAAGAGCAACCTCTATGGGAATTAGTCAGCATAATCAAATGTACAATAGTACACAAAGCCAACAAGAGAACAAGGGATGAAAACCACTTCATCACACTTAAAATATATGCCTGTATTAAGACAAGCCAGTCACTTGAATTGATCCACACTTTCTTGAATATAACCAACACCCACAGGTACACTAAGAAGGGCATGACAAAGAACATGCTTACATGCAACAATCAAGAGCTTCTCTGTGCAGCTCAATCAACACGGACACAGTACAGGACCTTTAACAAGATTTTTTCAAAAAAAGCTTGTGCATGTAACCAGGAAATCTAAAACATAATTTGTCAAATGGAAGGTACTCTAGAATCATTAAAAAGTGTCTGGGAAGAACCCCAAAAGGTCAGCCTTTACAATCCTGGTCCATCACAGAACTGAGGGTCCTGGTCAATGCCAGGTTGAACATGAGTCAGCAGTGCCCTGGCAGCGGGGAGGGCCAACCCTGTCCTGGGGGGCATCAGGCACAGCATCGCCAGCCGGACAAGGGAGGGATTGTCCTGCTCTGCTCTGGGGAGGCCTCACCTTGAGTGCTGGGGGCTGTTCTGGGCACCACAGTGTAAGACATTAAGCTGTGAGCATCCAAATGAAGGCCATGAGGTTGGTGAAGGGTCTGGAGGGGAGCTGTATAAGGAGCAGCTGAGGACACTTGGTCTGCTCAGCCTTGAGGAGACTGAGGGGAGACCCCACTGCAGTCACAACTTCCTCATGAGGGGAAGAGGAGGGGCAGGTACCAATCTCTTCACTCTGGTGACCAGTGACAGGACTTGAGGAAATGGCATGAAGCTCAGTCAGGGGAGATTTAGGTTGGATATCAGGAAAAGGTGTTTCATTCAAAAGGGTAGTTGGGCACTGGAAAGGCTCCCCAGGGAAACAGTCACAGTACCAAGCCTGACAGAGTTTGGACAATGCTCTCAGGCACATGGTGTGACTCTGGGGGATGGTCCTGTGCAGAGTCAGCAGGTGGGTTATCCTTGTGGGTTCCTTCCAACTCAGCATATTCTATGATTCTAGTCAAATTCCACTGCATTCACAACAACTCTTTTCCCTGGAGAGATATTATACACTGTCAGTGATCCCACTCCCACCACATCCTATGTTATCCTACTAGAAAACGCTTTTTAAGGTCTTTTCTAAATTGCCTTTATAACAATTAAATGCTATTTTCTATATCTTTATTACAGGAAAATCAGTTTATTTTTCTCTTTTTCCCTAACTAGCTTGAATTTTTTTCAAGCCTGAGGAGAAATGAGTCTGACAATTAAGCAGTCTCAGTTCCTTCAGCCTAAACTGTAACTCGTTTACATCACTAACATCCAATTTCACTATTCTCTCATAGTAACCAATCCTCCTTTTTCAGAAAACAACAACAACAAAAAAAGAGGAAATTATAAAAGAGAAAGTCTCACAACCCTGAAATACAAAAGAAAGGTCAAGAATTACTTCAGGTTTCCTACACAAAAGAATCTCTCACAATTTGAAATAAAAATCTGAAACACTCCAATAGTATGGCTACTTCTGAATCACAAGTACTTTATAATTCTATAGAATGTGTAGATCTTTCATGAAGTACCTTTTATTCATTGTTGGTTTTACATATTGGCTTACTGGTTTGGTAGTTGGATTTTCTGAAAGTAAACATTTACAATCTTCAGTATATCTAATCTTCCACTGTTTTCCATTCTCTATTAACTCTTCCATCTACAGTCTCAATTCCAACTCTGAAATTGTCAGTGAGAGACTATACAGTTCAGGACCTAGGACAGATCCAGAGCAACAGCTACCACCTGTTCTCACAGGCTTTCCCCTCAACAGCCATTCCCCAGTATCTCTCCAGGGTGGGCTCCTGTGTTGTTTTAAATCTACTTTACAGTCATTCTATCTAGAACAGAGGCAGCCAAATCATCAGGCCAAAGGCAACACACCTAAAAATTCTAGTTGAGGAAGAACACCATCTAAATAATGAGACAAGAGGCGCAACATCTGCTTTTCTCACTTGCACCTGCGTGAAAAATCACAGAATCCTAAAATGTCTTGAGTTGGAAGGGGCCTTAAAGATCATCTAGTTCCAACCCTCTGCCACGGCAGGGACACATTTCACTTTGCTCAGAGCCCTATTCAACCTGGCCTTGAACATGTCCAGTGATTGGGTATCCCTAACTTCTCTGGGAAACCTGTTCCAATGCCTCACCACCCTCAGAGTAAAGAATTTCCTCCTAATAGCTAACCTAAATCCCTTCTCTTTCAGTTTGAAATCATTCCCCCTTGTCCTATCACTGCCTGTCCTTGTAAAAAGTCCCTCTCCAGCTTTCTTGTAGGCTCCCTTCAGGTACTGGAAGGCCACAATTAGGTCACCCCAAAGCCTTCCCTTCTCCAAGCTTAACAGCCTTAATTTTCTCAGCCATTCCTTGCAGGAGAGGTGCTCCATCCCTGTAATCATCCCAGTGGCCCTCCTTTGGATTGACTCCAACAAGTCCATGCCACTCCTTTGCTGGGACCCCACAGCTGGATGCAGCACTCCAGGTGGGATCTCACCTAAGCAGAGGGGCAGAATCCCCTCTCTCACCCTGCTGGCCATGCTGCTCTGCATGCAGCCCAGGACACGCTTGGCTTTCTGGGCTGCGAGCACACATTGCTGCTGGTTCATGTCCAGTGTCCCCTTCACTGACCCGCAAATCCGTCTTGTGAGGGACTGCTCCATCTGTTCATCCCCCAATCTGTGTTAATAGTGAGGGCTGCCCCATCCCAGGTGAAGCACCTTCCACTTGGCCTTTGATAAACCTTACAACATTCCCACGGACCCACTTCTTGAGTGCCTGCTTCCTGATGCAGTTCCATGGCTGGAGTAAGAGCTTTGATATAACTTCATCCGCTATAATAAGATCCATCAGATCTGCATCAGACTTTCCTGCTGTACAGAAAACCAGAAGGTACTCTTCTGATGAAATACAACAATGTACATTTTGAGGTTTTTTTCCTTCTCTTCTGTAAGCAGGTAATCTATCTGACACGTGATCACACAAACAAAGAGCAATACCATTATGGAGAGACATTAAAGCAACTGCAGCCTCTGCTGGGCGTCCTTATCTCCCAGGCCATTTACTCCATCCTCTGAAGCGATCCAAAAGAGTTGTTAAATTTGTAATCCAGCTTCAAGGCAACTTAGTATCAAACACAGAGAACTACAGCTGGTAAGTATCAGTTCACCTGTCAGCAAAAAACTTACTATACACTAATCTCATTGCTACAGAAGTTCAACTATAAGAGCTTCAAAACAAAGGAAAGGGAATATAAAGAAAAAAGAGTTATCAAGTCTGCTCAGAAGATCTGAGGAGATCTCAAAATTGTGGGACCATCTTATTTTAAAGGACATCCAGACTTGCTGTCAACAACTGAGAAGTATCTGGCAAACATACAGCCAAGGGGAAAACAAAGAAAAGAGAAAGTTCAAGAGACGTTTGAAACATACAAGCAACGGCTCACATGATGGAGTTGACAATGATAAGAAACAGAACAAAGGGAAGGGGGCAGAGCTTCAATGGCCTAATCTATAGACAGAGGTTTTATGACCAGAGAACTGAGTATCAATAAAACTACATGGAGGCTGCATGTTGGCAAGGAGATTAAGAGATACCATGTGATAAAATGCAACCAACAAATCTTGCTGTAAAACATATTAAAGTTGCTGCTTGCATACTCCCTATTTTGGTACCTCTCCACATGTACATAAGCTCCAGTGTTCAGCTGCCTTATTTCTATGAACTGGAGGGATACTTTTTTTTGAAAGCAACTACTTCTCTTAAGAGCCTCCACATTCATCTCCCACATTTAGGTATGTACTGCGTTCTTGCAAACAAAATACCCTTTGATTTCCTCTATCTCAATGTGATCTCTGCACTGTTATTTCAGCTGCCAAGAATTCTAAGCATCTGTAATGAGAAACTGCCTTACAATAAGCACCATAAAGCAATCCAAAGTAAACAATTCACCTAAACAAAACACTATACACCTTCTACAAAGCTGGAATACAGAATGTGTCACTTTGGGGTATGTGCTTTAGCATTGCATCCATAACTGTAAAATGGGAGATGCTCAGAAAATGGCTGTAGTGTTAGGTCCAGTCTATATCAAACACCTAATTCTGTCCTCGCTTCTGTGTTTCTCCATCTAACTCACTCCAATACAAATCTACCAATTATTATCAAAGTGGTTCAAGTCAAGAGGACCCAGCAAATGTTCCATGACATTTAAAGGTTGTTGAAGCACCCTGCAACTGAACTTTCCTAAGGCTTCCCATACTTAACTTTCTGCCCTTGCAGATACCTTCCACATAACTAAGTAGCCAACATGTTTATCCTTCCTTCTACTGGTGGACTATCAGCACACTTTCAACCACGGGGACAGTGTCAGCAGGCTGCAGGAATAAAGAAGGAAAATAAATATAATTCAAAACTTCCAATCTGCTCTTGTCTTGATAAACAAAATGTCTGTTTACAAACAATAAGTCCAAGAGCTTTTTAATGCTTTATTTTTCATATCATCTACAGTAATACCTACCAAATTTCCAAAAGGACTTGCAATAAAATAGTTAACAGGGAACAAAATACATAAACATAAACTGAAACCTGGCACACAAACACTTATCATACAAATACATAAACTCTCAGTATAATGCCAAACTAAGTATTGGCAAGCTTTATGAAATACGCATGCACCAAGTATACTCTATCATATAATTACATCAAAAACTGACCCAAAATTCTACAAATCGCAGATAGAAAAAACCCAAGAATATCGATTTTTGAAGAAATAAATACACTAAATCCTTTCACTGCAATTTGGCAACAAAATCTACAGAATGCCTGAGGAAAAAAAAAAAAAAAAGCTTTTTCTCAACACTGGTTAGTATCCCTGGATTTTAGAATCTCTCTGAAAAAAGAACAATTGATTTGTAAAATACTTCATGAAAAATACCGCCATGAAGCAGTTGCTTGACCTTCCCTTCCTCTTTTCACAGTTGCAGGTAGCACAGGAAAAATAAGAGATACCGCTTCTGCCAAAATCACAACCAAAGCAGCTCAGTTACATGACAGTTGGCTCACAAACCATATTTTTGCCTGTTGTGATATATGAATGGTTTGAATATATTTGC
Source organism: Pomatostomus ruficeps (assembly GCA_013400735.1). Classification (NCBI taxonomy): domain Eukaryota; kingdom Metazoa; phylum Chordata; class Aves; order Passeriformes; family Timaliidae; genus Pomatostomus; species Pomatostomus ruficeps. The sequence goes on from VYZT01031289.1 coordinate 14,116, forward strand.
TCCCAAAAGAAAAAAAGTCGAAGACAGGTTGCAGAAAAGGAAAGCTAAGATTTTTGCAGTAATATCCCCAAACTGGGGACTAATTGGTGCTAGACAACACCCAGCAACACTTTAACACACAAAACGCCTTAAACCAGTTCAAAAATACTCTAAATAGTAAATGACTGATATTTGGATTTTGTTACCATGTAGTTCTTCCTACAAGAATGTTGCTTTGTCTTAACTAAAACTGCAACTGTTGCTACCTTTTCAGTTCCCCTCATATTCCCTTACTCATATCAAGCTATAACATGAAGATCCGATACATATTTCTAAAAATATGTTTACAAAAAAAAGAAGGGCAAGGACATTATCCTGTAATGGATGAGGAAAAAGCTGAGGTACTTAATGCCTTCTCTGTCTCAGTCCAGTTGTGTTCTCAGGGTATCCAGCTCTCATCATCCAAGGGGAAATGGTCAGTGACTTGCTACACCCCTCAGACACGCACCGGTGTGTGGGGCTGGGTGGGATCCACCAAAGAGTACTGCAGGAGATGGCAGAAGTGCCCACTGTGCCACTTTCCATCAGTTACCACCAGTTCTGCCTGACTGCAGAAGTTCCACTTCACTGGAAGTCAGTGAATGTGCCATCCAACTACAAGAAAGGCTGGAAGCAGAATTCAGGGAACTACAGCCCTGTGAGCCTGACCTCAGTGCTAGGGAGGTCATGGAGCAGATCATATTGAGTATCATCATCCGGCATATATAGGACAACCAAGTGACTAGGGACGCCTACATGGGTTTATGAAAAGTAGGTCCTGCTTGACCAACCCGATCTCCTTCTATGACCAGGTGCCCCACTTAGCAGATGAGGGAAAGGCTGTGGATGTTGTCTACCTGGCCTTTATAAGGCCTTTAGACACTGTTTCCCGCAACATTTCCTTGGAGAAACTGGTGGCTTATGGCTTGGGAAGGCATACTCTTCACGGGGCCAAGGCCAAATGCCAGGTCCTGCACTTGAGTCACAACAACTACTTGCAGCACTACAGGCTGGGGGAAGGGCTGGAAAGCTGCCCATCAGGAAAGGACGCAGGGGTGCTGGTTGACAGCAACTGAACATGAGGCAGCAGACTGCCCACGTAGCCAAGAAGGCCAANGCAGCAGACTGCCCACGTAGCCAAGAAGGCCAATGACATCCT
>VYZT01031291.1:9943-29116 GCA_013400735.1 Pomatostomus ruficeps
AAAAAAAAAAAAAAAGAAAATGGGGGCTGATTTTACTAGGATCTGCCATGCCAAGAATAAAATCATCTTTTCACTTAAATAATGAAGAATACCCACACAGTTAAACCTGTTAATATTATTTAAAAATATGTACAGCTGGAAGAGTGGCATGTTGCTCTCATTCACAAGTTTGCTACCTCTTTACTGACGCCTACGATCTCCCCTATAGGTCTATTTACAGAGGCATTTCTCCCAGAGGCCACGTTTTCCATTCATGTCCTTTCTTCCCCCTTCTCTCCTGCTTTATCCCCTCCCTCTAGCAGAGCCCTTCAGTCACATTAGGCAAACCATTTGTGGTGTGACATGGGGAACTGATCCAAGCCTCCAGCAAGCAAAAAAATAAGCTGAATAAAACGAAAAAATTTATTTTTAACCTGGATGGTTTCCCAGACTGAGCTTATTCCCCACCACAACAGGTGTATCAACACACCTGGGGAAGAAACTGAGCAAACCACTCTTCGATTCTTGCTGACATAACTACTGCTGACAAAGTCAAAGGTATACATTAGCAAGATAAGAACATTTTTAAAATATTAGTGTTGGAGTGGGGGTTCTCACACCAGGGAAATCTTTAAGTATCATAAAATGGACTTAATACATATTCCTTATGTTGTTCACAGTTTCCTTTGCCAGTTTGGCTAATTATATGATATTTAAGTTTAAACATATGTTGCCTCCCTTGCAGTGAATCCTCTCCTCCTACATGATACAGCAGTGAAGTCATCCTGCTGACTTCAAGTTGAATCCTGCACCTTCTGCAAGTAGGTGGGCATTTTTATCTTATCTGGAAAGCAGTCCAGCCCTGGGAAAACAGTGATTCTTGTTGCAATAAGCTACCAAGAGCTTGACCACGACAAATATCCTGAAATATATCTTCCAGATGCTGTGTGTATAAGAACCAGCATAACTTCCACCATCCTGAACATATGGTTCTTAAAACATGTAAGAGATTCTCAGGATGCATCTGCACTGGAGTGAAAGGTGCGCCAGCAGACCAGAGGCTTTTAATCTCCTTCCTTCCATATATCATCTCCAATTGACATTAAGACACTGGGGTTTTTTCTCAAAACCAAGACACATAAGAAATAAGGAGATTCCAAATGTAAGGAAGTGAAAAAAGACTAAGCAAAAAAAATGTATTTGGAAGGGCAAAAATATCTTGCAGCCCTTTACAAACTTTCGTGTGCTGCAGACAGGAAAATCTCTTTCAGTTAGCGCGTTCCACATTACAACAGCCTTTAGTAAGCAGGGCAGCAGAGTACACCACAATAGCTGTGTTTCATTAGCTTAGCACAGCAGAGTATAGGATTTAAAGGGAATAGACAGCAGCTGAAAATAATTGCATTAAATTAACATTAACCCACAAACCCAGAAGAGGCATATAATATTCAGGACTGCTACAGAAGCGGTAACCCAGAATTAATGTCTGTAAAAGATGAACAATCCTGCTCTAACTGGGATTCAAAATCCTAAAGGAACAAAGTTCACCTCAAATAGTGTTCCCTGAGGTGGGGGGAAGGAAAGAAAGGAAAGCATGGCCTACTTAAAAATATCAGTAGGTAGGAACACAAACTGTAAAATGATGTGGTTCCCAAAGGACTGACATTTTTTATGCTTAATACACACATTCCCACACATTCCTTCTCAAAAAGGACTTTGCAAATAAATTTGATTTTAAGATCTGTAAATGAGATAGACGTGTGAGAATTTAAACACTTAGGGCAGAAAAGACAGAACCTCAGAGACTAGAGAAAGAAAAGCAGCCGGGACTGGAGTGGACTAAAACACAGCCAACAGTGGCAGCTGTAATTCAGTTAGTGAATGTACTTTACAACAGTCCACAAGTCTTGATACTACAAGGGCTTAGAGCAGAACGGCATCACCAAAAAAAGGTCCTTAATTAATCTAAACTGTTGGAAGGGGGAGACACATAACAAATTCAAGGGAGCATGCTGTGCTTGCAATGAAGAGAAAATTTATGCTAAACATGGGGAAGGGAAGTAGGTGTTTAAAAAATTTGAAAGATACTGACTTACAGCACCTATTCATTTCATCTATGACCAGATACCATTGGCCAGGAGGAAAAACAAGACTCCCAAGTTCGTTCTCCCAGCACCAGCTAGAAAAGTCAGCCTAGTCAGGCCTGTGGCTAACTGGAGGTCAAAAGGAAGAACTAAGCCACCAAACAGGGCCTGAGGAAAGTTATAATAGAAGCTGCTATCAGACCAGCTCTAAGACCTCATCTGGTGCCTTGATAGCTACAGACCATCTGAATTTATCTCCAGTTGGATCCTCCAATTGGAGATAAATTCTACCTCATGAGCAAGCCAGCATTTGGAAACAATTAATGTCCTATTTTCATTAACCATCATGTTTTTCCCTCCTGCATCCCTGCAGAATTTAAAATCTTTATAAAAAGACAAAAACCAACCTGTGGTCTTTACAGTTATAGTAAAACTTAGCAACATGGGTTCATGCTTTAGGATGTTTTGAAGCGCCAAACAATTGCCTGTCAAACACATAAAATTAATTTGTAATCCATCCTTACTGGGCAGTGAAAATTTCTTTTTAGTTGAGCTCTTCATTACAGCAGGATTTTATAACTGTTCATCTGTATTTGTCTACCATCTGCACAGCACTCTCCCATATGGACACCCAGTACTTTTTTTTTTTGTTTTCTTAGGTCTCCATTAGCAATACTCTTACATGAGCAGAAAAGGATTGCCTAAAAGTGTCTAAAATATAGTGCTTCATTGGAATTTAAAAGTTTTTAATGTTTAAAGTGAGTGCTTACCAGTATTTTTATGTAAACGCTTTGATGAAATTGCTAGAGCAGCCTGAATCTCTCTTATCTAGAGGATTCTACAACTACTCTGACACTGAGGCTTTGTGTACAGTAAAGTCACACCCTACAAGTGTCAGAGGAGAAGTCAGCTAAGTTAAGAGATGACATACAGATTTTAGTACAGGTTTTGGCTTTCAGGACTTTCATTTCCTTTTTTCTTAAAAAAGCAAAAGATTAATTTTCTCATACATTTGTCTAATCAAAGAGAGCAAAGAGCATCCAGGTGACCAGCAGGGTTAAGGCAAACCCATCTGAATTCCTACTGCAGGCTTTTAATTCTTTAATAAGGTTCACACCAGAACTTTTCCCTTAGGGTTTCTGCTCTGTCCAGTTTCCTACTTTCAAAAACCTCTGAACTTTGCATCTTTGGGACCTCTACTGCTCTACTGACTTGGTCTGAATCAGCTGACAATTTAAAAGTAGAGCAGAAAAGAAGAATAGCGATACAGAAGAAGCAACAGAATCTGTTGCTGTGTCTTGGGGTATCAAGCTAAACTCCAGAGGGTGGCAGGAATGACCCAACCCTTTCAAGCAGCAGATCTGCTTGCTCTCCATACCTAATACAACACTTTGCCAGCAGAAATCCATCCTAAAGTTTTGGCTTAGCATGCTGGAAACACCAGTTACACCCCAGGTTCTATTCCATAGTGATTTCAGCTGATACTTCCATTTCATTGCACAAGATATCCTTTCAGCCCCAGTGAAACACAGCATTTTTGATCAACCTTATAATCACTGAATTTTTAAAATAAATAACTGAAGCTAAAAATGTCTATAGCTGTTGCTCTTCACTCTTACACTTCCATCAGTTATTTGCACAGTCATTCCCACTCTGATTTAATCATTCCTTTCATGATTGTCTAAGTCTACATAGAAAATGAGAACAGTAAATCAAACTAAGCACTTGGCAGGCATGTACTGGTGAGATCACAGCACGATCCTGGAATAGCACAGGCACTCTCATATGGAAAAGGCTTGTGGAGTTCCCATGCAGTTCAAGTAACCATCATCTGACTCAGTGAGCAATACTGAGATGGACACAGCCCTCCATGGAAACCAGCTGTTAACTGGGTGAACACCCAGGGAGGTGGCAGAACTGGCATCCAAAGCTTCACAAATAGTGTGTCACATTATGTGATCTAGCCATATTACTGCATTAATAAAACCAGCACAGACCAGAGCTTTTTAAACTAATCACATGATGGAGCTCAGAGGTAAAAAGTTAGAAGCAAGAATACGAAGTCCCCATTTAAAGGTAAGCCTGAATACACAGAGAGGGTTTCATTGCTCTGTTTTTTAGTTGTCTGGCTAAATAAAATAAAAGGTTTCAGGTGGTAGAAAAACAAGGTATTGTTTAGAAATGTTGTGGTTTTAGTAGTGGGGAGGGGGCCATAAAGATGGCTCCTGTGAGAAGCTTCTGGAATTCTTCACCATTTCCAGCAGTGCCAATCTCTGATGGCTCTGAAGATGATGGACATGCCACTGGCCAAGCTTGGGCCAATTAGAAAGGTTGGTTACGCCTCTGTGATGTCATATTTACGAAAAAATCAAAACAAAGGGTGCACGCAGCTGCCTTTAGTTAGAGAAGGAGGAGGATGTGAGAACATGTGAGGGAAAACAACATGGAGACACCAAGGGCAGTGGAGAAGGAGAGAGAGGAGGTGCCCCAGGCTCAGGAGCTGCGATTCCTCCGCAGGCCGTGGTGAGCCCATGGTGAGGCAGGGTGTCCCCCCTGCAGTCCATGGGATCCATGAGGGAAGCAGAGAGATCCACCCGCAGTCCGTGGGTGAGGTGCCAACATTGGAGCGGGGAGATGCCAGAAGCCACAGCAGCCGTGGATGCCAGAAGAAGCTGCAGTAGCCACAGATGCCAGAAGAAGCCGTAGCAGGTGCAGCCCAGTGAGAGACAGAGACTGAGATAAAAGTCCCGCAGTTTGTGAAGGAGGTGACCACGCTGGAGCAGGCGGATGTTGGAGGAAACTGCAGTCCAGGTGAGAGACCCTGGTTGGAGAGAGAGGGGCCCCCTGCTTCCATGCTGGAGCAGTTTGTCCTTGGAGGATTGCATCCTGTGGATGAGTAAAACCCACGCCACAGAGGTTCACAGAGAACTGTCTCTCATGGGAGAAACCCCATGGCAAAAGCAGAAGAAAAAACTCCTCTCCCTAAGAAGGGGAAGAAGATCCTGGAATTGGACTGACCTGAACCACCCCCCTCTGCCCCTTGCACTGTTAGTGGGAGGGAGGGAGGAGTGGGAAGGGAAAAAGAATGCTGTCTTTTAAAGGTTTAGTTTTATTTCTCATATCCTCCTTCTAACTCTGGTACTAACAAATTTCACTTTGCAACTTAAGTTGAGCCTGCTTTGTCCTTGGAGCATTTTCTCCCGGTTCCTTATATCAACTCATGCACCTTTGTGTTAATTCCCTGGGTTTTTTTTCTTTTCCTCCCTCTCCTTCCCTCCTCTGTCCAACTGTGGCAGGGGAGGGAACGAGTGAGCGGCTGCCATGGGTGCCTGGCACTTGGCCAGGGTCAAACCACAACAAGAAATGGTGTACCTTGGGCCAGGGAGGATCACAAAGGAATTACTTAAAATGTGTTTGTGATTCATCATGGTTCAGTAACTTCTCATGAATGCTAATGTGTCTTGGAGAGATAGAAAGGCTTGTGCAGGTGTGGCAGAAACAATCAGCCAGTTATTAGTAAGTGCTGGCTTCACTGGCAGCCATGCTGCTGGAGCTCCACATTACCTGAAGGGCCTGCCAGTAACTCTCCACATGCTGCTGATATTTAGAACTGACAAACAGGACAAGTTATATCTGTGAACGCTTATTTCTCTCCCGTCATTTTGCCTGCCTCTGTGATAAAATTTGCAGTTAAAATAAAATGCTACATGCTTAAGACAGTGTGGCTCCTCTTCAAGAGTAAGTGTAAGGAAAGAATCTAAGTTTATACAAAAGCCCATAAACTAATCTACACAGTAATTCACTGCATTTCCTCTCCAAGACCTTCCAAAAAAGGTGCTTATTTCAGAAGAAGTATACCTACATGGATCTACCTATACGGAGCAGAACAGACAGATTTGTTTAAATTTAACTGTAAGTGTAACTACTCCCTCCACCAGTAGCTTTACAGCGAGCAATAAAACTTTATTCTCTTTTAACACTCTGGAGATCCACTCATTTCCACAGGCCTTGCAACAACATTTAGAGAAAATTTTCAAATGTGTTGCCTATTACCCCGATATCTGGCATCCTTTCCTAAAGCAGAAGTCAGAACAGCATGAAGGACTGTTTAATTTCATTTCCTTTCAGCTTTTAAGAAAATTCCCTATGATCTCTTAATTACAAATGATGTTCAATGCTTAAAAGGCAACCCTCCAACACATGCTTAGGAAACAAACCCCAACATTTTCTAAGAGCAGCAGTATTATCCAAGCAGTTATGCTCTGACAGCAGGCCAGAGATGTGTTTACAGCAGCAGAGAGCAGCCTGGCTTTGACTCTGTGCCTCACTACACACCCGAGACACCCAACTGCTGCAGCACAATGTTCATCCTCACTACGAGACAGACATCGCAATTTTTGTAGCACAGTGAATTTCTGCAGTGAATAGTGAATAATCCACTAGTGGCTGAATTTACTAGCTATACAAAATTCTCAGGGTAAAAGGCCAGTGAAATGGGATGAAAAGCCAGCAGACTTCAGATTCTTTTGATAAAGAACACAGCCATATGCCTATGTCCTTTATCTAACCACAGTTCCAATTAAATTTGCAGGAACTAAGTTTTCATCTAGTTTAGTGCTAATTTGTTAACATTCACTACCACTAAAATAAAAAGCATAGACTCTACTGTGCTGTTAACCTGCAGGTTTGTACACATGCATGTATGTGCATGGATATAAAAGCCAAATTTTTTGATTAGAAGAATGTTTCCTGGATGCAGATTACAATCTCTTGTTGCCTAAATAGCAAAAATCTTCATAGGGAGGCTTTCCAAGCTGTTCAGAACGTAGCTATGGTCAGGAGCATAGCTGCAGCTGCACAAGATGGGTGCTTCCCACTCGGCTGATCTGACCTGTGCATTTATTTTCTCCATCATTATTCATACCTGTACTGCAAAAAAAAATATGACCCATATCTGCCTTGGTTTGTGCAGAACTAACAGGAGCAAAAATTAAGTTCCCATTTAATTGTAATTTAATAAGAATCTTTCCTGTCTTCACACCCACCCACCCACCTTAAAAGACCCAGAATAATCTAGGATTGGCCTTAAAAACTCAAGAGCTTCCTTACTCCCACTGCAGCCTTATGGTAGACAACCCGTAGTGCTGTCTGCTGAGGACTCAAACAGGCTCTGCAACAGCAGACAGAAAGGATGGAGAGGGAAGAAATAAAAAGAAAAGGGAAAGCCCAGTGACCGTTCTGAAGCAGCAGCCAGTTTCCATGCCTCCTGCCCTGCAGGAAAATCCGAGGTGCAACTTGGGCTTCATCATTCTTCCCAGAGGATGCAAAGGTTGTTTGCAAACACGTTGCAGTCCTGCCCAGCCACCAGCTAGTGACCTTGCATCCAGCCGGGCAATATATTATATAAAAACGAGCATGTGTTAGAGCTGTGGAGGACTGAGGAATATTTATGTAATGAATGTGCCATTGTGTTCTGCTCTTCAGCTCCTCAGTCAGTTGTAAGTTATACAACGGCTCGGGATAGTCAGCCTCAGTTTCCACATGCCTGTCAGACTTAAGCTTGTGTGACTTTCTGTGGGGGAAAGCCCCCAAATTATATATCACATAGGTTTGAATTACTCAACTAAAACACTAGAGCCCACCAATTCCCTCTTGCAGGCTTATCTTGTAAAAAAGACAGGACCTAAATAAACTTGACAATACCTTCCCCTCCCCTTTTGGGGCCTGCTAATGTTTTCCCCTTCCACTTGTTTTATTTCTCTTTTCTCCACCTTCATTCAACCTTATTCTACCATTGTCAAAAGCTTCATGGAACCTGAATGTTTTTTCTGCCATTTCTTTGCAATGCCAAGTTCTGCCTTTCACTGCCAGTCTTAGTATCCTCTCCCCCCTCCAGTAGCCCTTCCAAAACTATACTCCATTCTTTCAAGAGCTGCATTTTCTGTTGATAGTGCCAGAGGCCAGGAAGGCTCCTGGCAGTACAGTTCCAACAAAGAGTCTGAAACTGAACAATCTCTTTTTTTTTTTTTTTTTAAGGAGGAGATAAGGAAGTCCAAGACATGGTTTTTAAAATGAGAATAATAAAAAAAGATGCCTCTGGCATTGGCAGCTTTTAAATATAAACACATAAAATTTCCCTTCCAAAGGGGCAGGTAACGTACGATGCTTTTCACCAGCAATGAATACCTGCTCCTCCTACCTACATAAAAATTCTCTGCAGAATAGAAGTGAAACACATTACATTGGGGATTCATATACCCACAGATGTAAATAACATTCTAGTATTTGTAGTCTATTTCTGCAGAAGTAAATGGCGAGGCCAAATGCTACAAATTTCTGCTGGTTCTTCCTAATACTGTCTTGCTCTTCTTCTGACAATTGTGCAAGGCAAGGCATTGACAACTGCAGAAAGACATTATTTTTTTGCCAGAAATACTTTAAAATAACTACCGCAGAAAAACACATTATTATATGCCAATGTCTCAGCAACCCAATCCCTTTCTCTACAAGGGTAACAACAGGGAAACTGCTGCTCCTAAGACATAGTTGCTCTACTAACACAAAATGAGAGAAGCTCTTTCATTTCCTAAATACTTACTCTGCTTTAGTAGCTTACCAGAGGGAAAGAAGCAGATAACTTCTTCCCTTGAGGTGTCCAGATTGTTCTGCAAATAGCAAAAGCCTTTGCAATTATCACGTGTATCACACTCAGCTTTCCCTGATTTCCTGAGTTCCTCAATGGGACCAGAAGTAGCTGAAGACCAGCTTTAGACCTTAGACAGGAAGAAGTAACTCTGCATATTTTAAGTCTGCATCAGTTTCTTACACAATTCAGGGAAGGTGCCTTCCTTTCTTTGACCTCATTTTTTTCATTCAAGGCTTTAAGTGCTGAACTGTGACTACGTGGACTAATTCTCTGCACAAAGATGTTACACACTGCTCACAACTGAAGCAGAAACATTTACAGCACTTTGTAACTGAGATAATTCTTTCTTCTTCTTCTTCTAAAGGCCAAACTCTAGAAGCTTAGCACCGCTGTACTGAATGGTTTTATTTTAGTATGAGAAACTGAGTTATGCCAGCTGTTCAGAATTATTTGGTTAACATTTTTATTGGAAATATTATGGCCAGTTATTACCAATTTTTATTGTACAAGACCAAGACAACCCCTGCACAGCTTTCTCCATTAAGACAGCAAAAAGTTACAGATTAAGGTCTTCTTTTCAAATAAACGAAACATACAAAAAACCCCCAACCAAACACACACATAAACCTTCAGAGGTTTTTTTTTCAGTTCCAAGTGCAGATATCCCAACATGAAATCAGTATGAATACAAACCAGAAAATCATGGAGAATGTCCAAGGTTAGTAGTTTTCAACTAAATCATACTGCTAATTCATGCTCTTTCACCTATGGACAACTTTTAGTGACATGCAGCAGGTACTGCTCATGAGACAGAACTGTTGCCTACAGAATTAGTACAGGACAATCCACTCTAATTCAGAGAGGAAAGACAGATAGTCCTTTGCTCATGAAATCTACATATTTCCAGAGAATCTTTATGTGCACTCCTATAGGAGCTCATGTCAGTTGTCCAGTAATTTTAAAACCACCTGTGTTCATTTCCATTGATGAAGTGACTTCTAAAATGTTCCTTTTTCTTTGTCTTCATGTTCACTAGGCTTTGTGCCACCATAAGATTAAAAAATGAAAACAACAGCAGATATCTCAAACTGAATTTAACACTTTTTAAACACTTTTTTTGCCTTTAGCATATATTAAGAGGGTTTGAGAATTTTTACCTACAGCTGATATGTAGGTTTATTTAATACAAATGCTGGACCTAAAATGAACTGCCCTTTTCCCAGTGTCTGATGGGAATTCCACTATATTATTCAATAGATAGAGCAGTTCAGTTCTGCCTGCATCTGAAAAAAATTGATTGCAGAACTTTTCTGCCCTGTTTGGCTAAATCATCTCACCAAAGCATTACAACTACAGCAGGAACTCCAGATTACAATCTGGAGCATATTGTCTATGCTGTCCCTAGGGAAGGCAATTCACAGCTTTTATTCAGAAAATAGCTTGCAAATGTATATCTTTTTGTCTACACTTGGCTTGTTGTCTACCTTTATATTGTTAAATTAACGTTGAGAAGATGCTAAATACAGCTTCCAAGTCTTCTAACCACTTCAGGCTATCTTTATCAATACAAAACACAAGCTTGCCTTGCTCCCGCTTGTAACTTCTCCACAGATTGTGGAAAGATCAAATAACCACACTGACCACACCAGACTTACCATTCTCTTTCAGTAAATACAGTAAATTAAGGGATCTTGCTGCTGCCTATCTCGACACAGAGGAGGTTGCTGGAAGCAGACTGTGATGAAGAAGCTAGAAGATGTAGACGACATTTTATGAGCCCTGTCAACTGGTGTTACGCACTTCTTTCCAGAATCTGCACTGTGGCACACCTGAATTCCCCTTCCTTCCTGTTGGAACACTGCTGGTGTTGGAACACTGGAGGGCAGCCACCCTGAGGATGCACTCACTCAGGGCACCAGTTTTCACCTGATGCAAAGACCCAAACTACATTCTTGCAGTGTCAAAGCAGTGACTTACAATGTCTCTTCCATCATGTTAAAGCTGCCTAATTGCACAATGTCATTCCATTGAAATTACCCGTAGCAGAACACACTGGACCTGCCCAGGTACTGTCTGAACTCAAAAGCAAGACATCAGTGGTATGAAAACTGCTCTGACTCAGGCTTACCATTTCCAAATTAAATTAAAACTACTGGTTCTCCTAAATGACTCCAAATTGCTAGCCTGAGAGGCTACCTCTCTGTTCAATCCACATCCACAGCTGGGGCTTCTTTGTTACAGAGGAGACAGCTACAGACAGGACATTCTCTAAAGGGGGCCCTCAGCTCTGAATTTCAATAGATCAAGAGAGAAAAGCCTCAAGACAGGAAAGCAAGGCTTATCCTCTTAGTCGAGCTTATGAAGACCAGTGAACACAGCAAGAACAATTAGTTGGAAACAAAGGACCTATGGGTTGACTTAAGTTCCATTTTCTAGTCTAGTTTGGTGGTTCTCTATGTACTGATTATGGGGAGGGAAGTCCAACTGCTTTTTCCCTTATGCCATCATTCCTTTAATTAGAAAACGTAGCCTATAGGCCAGTACAGTTGTTTTTTTCTACCTTTGTATATTAATTATACTGAATTAATTCAAAGCTAAAGGCCTCTCCATCTCTAGAGTGAGATAAATAATTTTACAAAATTTAAGTAATTTGGAACACATAGAAAAAAATCTTAAAACCTACTGGTTTAATTTCAATCTACACATCACTGAATCGTGGATGTTTTGATCCCTCTGGCCTATGAGCCAGGACACCAATTTAAAATCCCAGTGTAAATAGCCCAAGACCATTTTATTTATGTATTTGTTTCAACATAGAACTCGAATTCCAACTTGGATTTAAAATTATGCAGATTATTTTTCCCCTTCTCCCTCAGCAGACATCTCTCCTTTATCACAATGTGTCTTCTGAGTCATCTACGGCTGCAGGGGATGAAGTCTTTGAAACCTCTACCTTCCAGAAAACCATCCCAACACAGCACGACACTACCAAACACACACACAGACTCTCTTCCAACAAGCTAAATTCCTAAGGTAACTGAAGGAAAAAATGGGATATTTTTAGCAGGTCAAGAAATAAAAGCCCAGACCATTGGATATTAAAAAAAGTTTATGGAAGATGCTATACATGGTTATATCTTAAGGCGAGTCCAAGAAATACAGACTGAAGTCACCATTTAATACAGAGGGCAGAACAGATGCCCAAGTTTCCACAGTTTGTCCAAATATGTCAGAGAAAAAAGCCACGACAGAGAAAGGCTCAGAGCAACACAGGACAGCAAGATGATTTTCCTCTTTCAAAATTGTTTTCCACATTTGCACTTTGACAAAAGTTTCAATTTTAGCTCCAAAATATTAAAACCAGTCTTTTCAAAGAAGACAACATAAACTGACTTACTTCTAACATTAGCTACAATTTGAAAAAAACCCCAAACCAAACAACATGGTAATTTTGTTGAAGGTCCGAACGATTTTTTTTACGCCCTTTCCCTCATTTTCTGGAACTGGCATTAGCTGTCGAATCTTTATTTGTCATAAATATGGTTAAATTTGTATTAAGTGGTCCAAAACAAAAAAGACCTTACATTTTCATTAGGTTTCTTTAGACTTTTTTGGTTGACTGGCTCCTTTACCCCCCACTGTCTCCTTTTTCCCTGAGTAGTTAACAACCACCACACCAAATGTTGTGTCTTTTGGTCTCCAATGGAAGTTCTGACTTGTTCAAATTTTCTGCCTTTTTTTTTTCCAGAAAAAGAAGATGAACTACAAGAGAAGTTATGCATATCTATACAAGAGATTTTAGACCTACGTAAAGCAGAGCTCAGAATTAGACCCCACATCTAGGCCCGAATTTTGTGAGTTTGGTGAGCAGAAGAGATTTCGGCGCATGTGTGAAGAGGGACAGTGGGAGGTGGGGTGAAAAGGTTGATAGGAGGAATGTACTTGAACCATAGGGGGTAGAGTTCCAACAGATGAGTCCCCGCTGGTGTTTGAAGGAAGGAGGAGAAAAGAAAACTTAGGAGCAAAATAAAAAAGAAAAAAAGACAAACACCAATATTCCAATATTTTAACAGCCTAGCAACCAAAGGATATACCAGATATCTTTCCAGAATGCAAGGACAAGTACTTACGTTTAGGAATTTTTTCTTTTTCAGTTGGTTTGGCTCAGTGTTACTGAAAAAATTTATCCAAAAGTCCATGTGCTGAGCCAACATTTATTAGGTTTCAATTTCCAGCTGAAGCCACAACTGTTGCTATGAAAACTAATGTGGCAATTGTACCAGAAAGCAAAGCAATGGAAAAGACTGCGTTGGTATGTAACAAATACATTCTCTGGCACCAAGAGTACAAACTGTATTATACCGACCTGTGTCACAGAGTGTCATAGACATTTTTCTCTTCTTATTATTAGAGAAGAAATGTGCAAATCAAATTTATTGTTTGGCCAGAGGGTATTATATGAATAGTTATAAATTCCTCATCACCCAACCTCAATAGATTACTGCCTGCCTTAAAATACGGAGCAGCAATTTAAAGAGTCACTCCTGCCATGGTCACATCAACAAGATTCAACAAAGAATACTGCAAATTGCCAGTCTAGCCAGACAGAAAGCCTGAACTGCTCACATGGGGTGTCTGCCAAAACCCACGTATCCCCCAAACTTCTGCCGGACTCTATGATAAATGAATGTTGGCTGAAGAGAGTGAAAAATAGGTAAGCAATAGTTTCACTTCAGCTACAAATTCAAGCAGCAGAATGCATGCATGTACTGAGAATATATGAAGAGTTAGCTAAACCAGCTCTATATCTATGGAAGAAAGTCTTAAAAGAACTGCATTTTGTAGGAGTTTATTAAAACATTGGTTTTGCTAAACTCTTTCCATCACTCCAAAACATAGGAAAATTTGTTTTAACTACATTTTAAAAATAAAAATCACTCTCCTATCTCTCCAACATTTATGCCTCTCCTATTACTACATAAAAGATCAAGTCACCATCAGAAGAAATAGAGATGGGTTACAAGTCCAGAAACAAATGCACAAAGTACTTACAGTGTGTGCACGGTCACGGGAAAGGACAACTACATACTGAATTTTATGGAAATTTCCAACAGACTACATCAGGAGACCTGACTCTTCCCATTTTTACTATGAAGCTGACAAAGAGCTAGAAGTGAACCATCTCTGAATAGCACCAGACATTTAGTCTCAGAAAACATACATAAAAATCTCAGCTGAAGGAGGGAGGTTGAAGTGCTGACAGCACTATTTGAACCTGTTGTCAAACCCTGCATATCCCTCTTCTTGTATAACTTCAGAATGTTGGATGTACTTGATATGGGTTGTCAGCTTCATGCATTTTCATTAAGGAAAATAAGGTCCACACAGAGCATTTTGTCCAGGTTCATGCACAATCTCTGATTTGCAAAAAGCTCTGGCAAATTAGATAATCTTCAAGCAAGCTTCCTCTGCTGTATTAAAGAACAGGAGTTTAATGCCATCACATCTCCAGAATCTGAAGGTCTCTTAGAAGCAGTGACCCAGCCTCCCTTTCAGTTAGAGAAAGATCAACAAGAAAAAGAGCCAGGTTATTATATGTGCATCCATGTAGCTGATAAGGAAATTACACCATCCCTGATGACACAGTATTTCAGAGACAGATTTACACTTCATATGCTAATCATAAATTAGGATGTCCAATAAACCCTTTGAGCTAGAGATTTTAAGGACATAGGAGATGATACTCACTTCAGGCCATAGCTTTTCTTGGAAACTTGAAATAGCATTATTTATGTGAATAGTAACCTAAGGGGTCTCAGGATAAAGAATTTAAGGACTGGGCAAAGACCTTGAAATTGTGAGAGCTGGGATAGATAAATACATCAAAAGACCAAAGAATAAGGTACCAAAGTAGAAGTGGCAAACATGGAAGAAGTTACAAGGAGAGTTTAACTCTGAGAAATAAAAATCAGAAGGAAAGCAGAAGAGAGAAAACACACACAGCTAGGACACAGTTATTGTTTTGTAATAGACCTGTTTGGGAATAATTTGTTTTCTTATTTCCCACTCTCTCACCCCCCATTCCCTTTACTGAAGATGATGTTTCACAAACATTTTAAATCAACTTAATTCCATCTGAGAGGGGAAGTCTTTTCCCTAAGCATTGACTTGTAGTTCCCACTCCCTTCCTTGTGCTGGTGCTAGCTCCTGTGGAGTTTTGCAGTGCTATTCCACTGCAAATGGAACGCAGCAGAAATGGTAATAAGGAGACTTATGGCCTCAAAGGTTGTAAGAATAGGTCCCTTATCATATTTGCATAACATCTCCAGGTAGTATACTCAGCTTTCTAAAGAACTCCATAGGCTGCTTCCTAGAAATGCACCGAAATGAGTTCATTTGTACATAAACTAAAACACATTTCTATAGGGGATCTCTACCAGCAGTACCTTCAAGTCTTCATTGTAGTGTGATTTACTGCTGAACAAAAAAAATGTCTTGTGCACTAATTTCTTGCAATTAACTTTCCTCTCCTAGCAGCCATTGAAAATGAGCCTACTGCAGACAAATCAAATACTCACGCTGGAAACCTGCCATTAGGAAAAATAAATCAATGCACTTTCAAGGGTTTGCAAACAAGCACCACGTGAATCCCTGTTCACCTTGCTCTTGAGTGCAGGCATGTGCTTTACAAGCCAGTCTGCTCAGCAGCTTGAGAAATCAGTACCTTTCTTACTGATGGGCACCACACACGTGGCACCAGCCACTTAGTGTCTGCCCAGAACATAGAAGTTTTCCTCTGTCAGATTTGAAATGGGGAGAAGAGGAAGCATGCTACCTATCCCCTGGAGCATAGACTTCTCATTAATATTCCTCTTCAATGTTAACAGTGATCAGAAAACAGAGGAAGCCAGCAGGAAGGTTGTGACATTATCTTCAATCTCTCTTTTGTGTCTCACACTTGCAATAATGAAAGATCACACCACAAAACCAAATTCTTGCAAATAGCTTGATGTAAAAATGCTGAGCAAAAGACAGCTCTGCAATTTTGTGACTATTCTTCCATTAATCTCTCTAAATCATATGCATGCAGTTTATTCAAGTGTCACTTACATATTATCACCTCTTAGATCAGTACTATCAAATGCCTACCAACATACTGACTTCTGTCAATTGCTGTTAGTTTCTCTTTCCTTTTCCAGTGTTATATTTGAAGAGAGAGGAGAAAAAAGAAAAGTTAAAAAAAAAAGGTGACTGACTCGAGTAGAAGAAAAATTATTCTAAATCCTTTAAACTGTTGCTCTGTTAAATTGACACAAGTTTAACAACGCGTACTTGGCACATTCCTCTTGCCACGAATACAAGAAACTTTTTTTTTTTTTAAAAAAAAAAAACCTCACTCAAAGCAGGGAAATATTTTAAAGATACAGCACATACCTTGCTGAACAGTTGTCTGATGGCTGTTACAACGCCGTTTGTAGATTCAAGTGTTCAAACAACCACAAAGACAACATAACTGTAAAAGCCTTTTTCTTGTTTTGAAATCTGCTTTTTCATAGAATGATGATTGAATGGGGAGTCAAATCTGACCACCTCACTCTCCCTCAAATAATGCTTTCCAGACAGTGCAGACCAGAAAGTCTACTAGACGCAGGTATAACAGTGCAGAGAAACAGACCAGAAGATACAACAGTACTTTTGCTTGATCCAAGGGTATATGATGTTTTCTAGCTCCCAGGGTTCCCAAAATCCCATCACCTTTTACAAATGTGGGGAGTGTTTTTAAATACAAGGACATACTGTACCTTCACAGCACAGCATGACAAAGAGAGCTCGTAAATTTTAAAGAGATTGTTTATTTCAAGGAAACTGATTATCAAGTGACAGCAAAATCTCAGCTCAAGAGCAGAATTGCACTTGATGGCCTCATCTCAGTCCCAAGCAAGTCCTTATCTGAGAATCCCAGAATTAGAAACAATATGTCAAAACAAACAAAAAAATGCTTGTTATTGGAACAGGAGGACACTGCATGTTAGTGTGCAGGTGCACTGGCAGAGATCTGGGGAAACCTTTTCCAAGCTACAGTTAAATCTATGGACATCAGCCACTTGCTCCATCACATACTGAAGCCATCTAGAGTATCAAAAGAAGAAAGCAACAAGTCTTATGTGTGGACATGGGAGCTCTGCTCCCTGTGTATCAACACAGAAAGTATGAGATCATATTTCAACACCACTTTGTAGGCCGGACACTGTGAGAACCCATGTCTATGACCCCAAACCTTAAAATCAAAGAGACTTCTACTAGGTAGAAAAACAAAGAGCGGAAGGAAGGGTGGAGCACCATGTTACTCTTGATCTGCAATTCGCTACTTAAAAGCACTGCTGTCAGGAAGTTCAGTGCACACAGCAGTGGCTCTGCAACAGTTACACCTTTACACACCATCATAAGCTTTGTTTGATGGCTACCAGGGTAAAAGGGCATTAGAAAATAACTTTGTAGGACAATGTATACAATAGGTTGCACCCAAGCAGCAAGAATACAGAAGTACTTGCTTTTAAAAACACCAATGGTCAGGTTATATAATGACGACTGCGGAACTGCAGATACTCTTGGTGACCAACACTGCTACAGAGTAAGAAGGTAAGAGTTTTTCCTCTCCTCCCACCAAAATCTGTCTGAACTCTGCACCTAGTAAGTTTTTCCTGGCATGTGGAGAATATAAGGAAAAAAATCAAAATGGTAAGTACAGAAACCAGTTCTCTTTCCCCCCCATCAGCAAATCGTTCAATAGAAAAATTCCTCAGACAATGATACTCATAGTAAATTTGCAAGGGACAGAGAAGGCAGGTGTATTCTAGTGCACAGTGAGTTTCAAACAGATTACAGAGAGAGAGAAAAGAAAGTCACCTATGCAACCTTTCCAGTATGAATAAATTGTGATTCAGGTTTGCCTCTAGACAAGTCAACTCACACACTCAGATCCACAGACTGCACTGACACTATCTTTTACTAATACCCATTTCACATCATACTCCTGTTTTAACCGTATTAATCTTTATTTTCTCTGACTGGTGAGTTTTAAAAGCTGCTGCAGCACTTCTAACAGCTTTATGACGTGTGTTAATGGATATTTTGCTAACAGTACACAAGAGGGACTTTTACCAGCAAGCTGTCACCGCTGCTGTTCCTCCTCCTTATCTAGTTACTGGTCATCAGATTAGATCCCTACCACCTACTTACACAGCTAAAAAAAGGAAAAAAAAAGTGGGAATCAGGGAAAGAAAACGTTCAAAGAAAGCAAACTTGCAGCTCAGACTGGAAGAACTTTATGTAAATTTCAATGTGTTTTCTTTCCTCTGTAATATTCTGCCTAAGCCACTCAATCAAGCAGGAATGACATGGAAAGAATGGGACTAATGCGAACAATGAATGATCCATAAATGTCTACGAGATTATATAACTGAAGATGAGATGGCATGCATGTGTGCGTGCATTTGGGGGAAAGGAGGAGAAATAGACAAGGGGAAAGAGGAGGAAACAACATCCCCGGTCACAGATACAGGACTCAGCACAGTTCTTACTCAGTTTCCTCCTCTTCCCAAAAGACAAATATTTAAACCAAGGGCAATCAGGCAGCTGAGGGGTAAAAGCAAAAGAAAACCCATTTGCTTATGAATACACTTCAAAACATCCCTTGCTGAAATTGCACCATAACTGCAGTATCATGAAACACGGCTCATAGACAACCATGTTTATACTAAAGCAATTAACACACGGTACATTTCCTGCACTGTTATTATCATTGGCACTCTTGCTGTGCTTGTTACACATTTTGAGCCTTGGCAGGTTAAGGGATATTCTTATAAAGTTAACAACAAAACATTGCTGATTTGAAATGTACTCACTGTTATTTTTCAGGAACTCCTATATTTACTTTACACCATTCTCAGGGGAGAGCTGAACGGTTGTATTAGTTCTGCAAGGGAAAGATATTCAAAATAAACTTTGCAAAGGCTTTGAGCCAAAAAACTTTACAAATGTAACTCTTCAGACCCACTACCCACTTGCTTTACAAGGCTGCACACTGTGGCTTTGCATAATCGCCACCCACATTTCAGAACAATCATTTCATCTGAAATTCATCAGCGGTTTGATCACTTGTGTGAGCATAAACTTAGGAGAAGGAGCACACGCACTCCGCCTCCCACCCCCCGAGCAGCTCTGGGATGCCGGGTCGTGGGGGAGGCATGCCCTCGGAGGCGGCGGCTGGGTACCAGCGCCGAGCTCGGAGCGGCTGCCTGCGGGGATGCACTTGCTTCAAAGTTGAGGCTTCTCCTCCCGAGCGGCGCCCGCGGCGGTGCGGACACTTGCTGCGGCCGCAGTCTCCGCCCGGGCCTGACCTGCGCATTAACCCGGGCGGGTCCGGTCGCGGCCGCTGCCCCGCACGCCGCCCCCCGCCCCCGG